>BRDA01073642.1:0-22486 GCA_036984385.1 Crenuchus spilurus | reverse complement strand
AGATAGCGGTGCTGTTCAGCTTGGTGGTGAATAAGGATTTTGCACAACAGACATAACCAAGTGAGAGCGAGTGAGTGTGTGAGAGAGAAAGAAAGAAAGAGAGAGAGAGATGTACTGTGCATTTCTTCTCTCGTCTTTTCTGTTCTCGCTCCATGTAACCTGCACTCCTCAGATCTACCATCATCATGGGTAAATACAGTTTATGTTACACATCACAGTATATCGGACAATATCAGAGAGCACATAATCTGTACTGTTAGAGGTGACTGAGCTCAGTCTGAGACAGTGTGATGATTTAGGCTTTAGAGGTATCACAATACAAGAATTTGGATTTTATTACTCCATACAAAACTGACTGATCATCATTGTCTTTAATACCAAATGTTTATTTGTTAGAACACAGATACATTTCTGCATGTATACAGCTTAAATAACACAACATGTGGTGCCAAATCAGTGCCACTCAATTGATTCCCAAAAGTCAGTATTTTTTGATATTTGGTGCAACTCTATTAGGCGTGCAGTTAGCATCATGCTAAGCAATATAGATAACTTTCCATTGCTTGCATTAGCATCATAGCCCATAATCATACAAGCAATGTTAGGGGTGCAAGCAAAGGTTTGCTGATTGATTACATTTGGAGTTTGTACAGGAAACTGGGAAAATGTGATTAATTTGAAATTCAGAATGTGTGTGTGTGAGGTTTAAATGAGATCCAAGGTCAGTGTTTTGTTTGGCATATATAGCAACCAGTTACTGCACACACACACACACACACTTTGCCATCATTATATTTATGAGGACATTACATTGACTTTACATTTGATACTGTAACTGAGTTACACCTAAACCATAACCTTAACATCAGTAACCAAATAACAGTCCATCCATCCATCCATCCATTCATCATCTTCTAATTATCCGGGTCTGTGTCGAGGGGGCAGCAACCCAAGTAAAGAGGCCCAGACCTCCCTTTCCCCAGCCATATTCTTCTGGCTTATATGTCTTCCCCGGGGTCTCCTCCCAGCTGGACATGCCAGGAACACCTCACCAGGCATCCAGGAGGCATCCTAACCACCTCAACTGGCTCTTCTTGACATATAGTAGCAGCGGCTCTACTCCAAGTCTTTCCCAGATGTTCGACCTCCTCTCCCACTCTGAACACCCTCCAGAGG
Organism: Crenuchus spilurus; assembly: GCA_036984385.1. NCBI lineage: Eukaryota > Metazoa > Chordata > Actinopteri > Characiformes > Crenuchidae > Crenuchus > Crenuchus spilurus. The sequence continues at coordinate 21,310 of BRDA01073642.1, read as the reverse complement.
AGACTAATTTCAGCTGCTTGTATCCGCGATATCTTTCTTTCAGTCACAGCTCATGACCAGGTGAAGGTTTGAATGTAAACTGACCAGTAAACTTTGTCTTCACCAAAACAGACCAGTACAGAGCATCACTGTGGATGCTGCAGGCTGGCTGACCTGCCTGTCAGCCTCCTGCTCCTTCTTACCCTCACTTGTGAACAAGACCCAGAGATACTTAAACTTCAGGCAGGGGCTCCTTCCCAACCCAGAGAGAGCACTTTTCCAGCTGAGGACCATGGTCTCAGATTTGTAGGTGATGATTCTCATCCAAAGACAGTCTTACAGCTAAACCTGAGCCAAAACAGAAAATTAACATCACTAACCAAAAGACTAAGGAGTTTAAAGGGTGTGGAAGCATGCGAGTGGGGCTCATGCTGTTGTGATGTGGTTTAATGTTTGACAAACAGTGTAACTGCATTGGATGGAATAATGAACAGAATGCACATAATATTGTCCATCTCTACAATGCACATCAGTATATATTTGCTCTGTGATCATTACAGCCCTAGTGCTCATCAAAGGTTTTCACCTTGTTTGAAGTGTTTATGTTTTATTATCAGAGAAACTGAATAACAGTGGAAATGTGTGTGTGTGTGTGTGTAGGAGGAGAGTGTGTGTTGGTAGCAGTAGAGTGGTCTCTAGTACAAAATCCTTCATCCAGCCTCTACACACACCATACATCACCATGTGCCCCAACAACCGGCTCTGTAGCACATACAAGTAAGAACATATATATATTATATATATAATTATAATATAAGCCGTATGTGTTATATATGGAACAATTTATATGTGATAATAATATGGTCCATATGTGTGTCTTACAGAACAGTATATAAGGTGTCCTACAGACAGGTGACCAGGGCAGTGCCCGTCACAAACTTTTACCCACAATGCTGTCCAGGATGGAAACGCTTTCACTCACACAACTGCAATCATGGTAATAAGCGGAAGTTTCATATTTGTGTGCAGTTCAGCTGTTTTTATGTTATAGATTTACATTTACAGCATAGATTCATTACAGATTAATTAACATGTAATACACTCGTCCACTCTCTGTCTGTATGAGATTGTGTGTGTGTGTGTGTGTGTGTTTAATACTGTTTCTGTTCTCTTTAGCTGTGTGTATGCAGGAGTGTGTCAACGGAGGCTCATGTGTGAGACCAAATCACTGTGTCTGCCCCCCAGGCTGGACAGGACAGTACTGTCAGACAGGTACTTAAACCTTAATAACCTAAACATAACTCATCTGTGTGGTGGTGAAACAGCGGCAATAGTTTTTCAGCATGTTATCCAGTTTATTCCTTGTGCTACGGCTATGAAGCATTACTGGCTTGCATTCACACATGAACACGTTGCATTTCTAGTGGATGTTTTATTTAGCCTACCATACCTCTTCCGATTGGTAAAGATGGCACAATCACATTCTGTTAGTTTCAACTCCAATAATAACTAATTAAACTTAGTCATTTATGTCATGAGGGCTGTTAAATGTGTGAGGAACACTGGACTAGTGGATTTATTGGTGTAATAGACTACAGGATGACTAGTCTATGTAACCTCTAACCCAGACCTGGTTCCACAGGCAGCAATAATCAATCTGCTGTGGGCTGTGTGAGATTCTTCTGAACAGCTCCGAGCTTCAGTGACAATGTCTACAGAATATCACCAAACATCTGGACACACTTACTGTACAAGAAACACAAGAAATCTGAGTTAATGTGCCAAAATGATGGATTGTTTTTTTTTCTTTCTCTCTCTCCTCTCTCTCTCTCTCTCTCTCTCTCTCTCTCTCTCTCTCACACACACACACACTCCCTGTTTTTCTTCTTACCGTCTCTCTCTTTTGTCTCTCTTTCTCTCTGTCTTTATTTCTAACTCTCTCTCTCTCTCTCTCTCTCTCTCTCTCTCTCTCTTTCAGATGTCGATGAGTGTAGGGGGTCTCATGGTTGTTCTCAGCAGTGTGTGAACTCCGAGGGAAGTTATCGTTGTACATGCTCAGATGGTTTTCGTTTAGCTGAAAATGGCCAATCGTGTCACTCACCTCCCACACCCACACCGGTCAGCCAGCCCAAAGCAAATGATCACCCACCCAGCAGCAGCAGTGATGCAGGTGAGCTTCACTCAGCTATTACTAATCCCAGACATTACATCTCAGACTTTAAGACTCTGTTTGGGCTGGATTATATTTTGTGCAATGGTGGATAAGTTTCAGATAAAGGCACTACAGTGATATGTTATCAATAACTGATTAAATCCATAACAAGGCTCTTTAATTCCATGATGGGTTTGATCAGTACTGGTCAGAACACTGAACAACTGTATGGATCAAAATGAAGACCAATTAAAGAACACCTGTGAACAACAAGAACCAGTGTTCAGTAACTGTATAATCTGTACAGTAACTAGCAACTGCATGGCATTATTTTATTTTATTCATTCACCTTCAGAAACACTTATTAAACATTGTGACACAACAGATTCATACTGGACTGAAAATCCTCCATAATAATGACGCTATTAAATGTACACACTGTAGCTTCATACTGAATTTCAATTACTACACAATCACTACTGTCATACTGAAAGAACTACATAGCTGCAGATTCATACTGGATTAAAATCACATCACAGATATTACTTACAGACTAAAAAACTACACACAGAAGATTCATACTGGATTAAAATGATCTCACAATTATTGCTATCAAAGTCTAAGAAATGTTCATACTGTCACATCTTCATACTGGATTACAATCATGACACAATCATTACTGTCAGACTGTATAACTATATGTGCTGCAGATTCATACTGGAGTAAAGTCACTAAACAATTATTACTGTAAGACTGTAAGAACTACATGCACTACAGATTCATACTGGATAAAAAATAATCTCATTTGGCCAAAATACACAAATATGGTGGATAAAACGAATCCCTCTTTAGCATAGCATTAGATTGGACACAAAGTCAACTCTGGGATTGATTACAGATCTACCCCCCCCACACACACACACACATACACATACACAAGACATATGCTTGCTTGACTTTTTGACCCTTAAGTGACCTTTGACATCTCTGATTCTTGTTCCCATGTCCAGCACATTTGAGTATGAACAACATGTGTAAGAGCTTTGTATAATATCCACATCAGTGCATTTTACTGTACAGAAATTATATCACTGCTGTTATAGCAAAACCTTGAATTTCTGAAACTGTAACTTTATCCATCTTGTTTTCGGAGCTCTGATGGACTTGCTTTGAGAATCACTGGGTCAGACTTCCCGTTATTTTAGCTGGTGAACATGCATTCATCTGTCCATAAAGGCAATTTTCTGTCTCATTAGTCAGAATAGATGGATTTGCAGAAAAATGGCACTGTTTGTGTAGTTATGGTTGTTATAATAACTGGCACAAATGAAACATTTTCTCAGCACAGGTATCAGGGTTCATAGGCCATGAAAAACCTGGAAAAGGCACGAAGAATAATAAGCACCTCCCAAGAACACTCAATAAAAGAGTTTTTTTTTTAACTGGACATTCCTTGAGCACTGGTGTAAGGTATAACAGCACTGTAACTATTAACTCTACATGTATCACATTGACTGGTCAAGCTGTTAACTCATCAGAATAACACAAAGCAACTCAGCTGACTCATGTTGCTTGATAGTTGGGGAACTATTTTTTGTGGACAGAGGACATTATGTCATTCTATAGTTAGCAATTAGCATCCAGATAAGCTCTGGGTTTGTTTTTGTTTCTCATTTGAACATGATGTCAAGTAGGTCTAAACTCTGGTTGTATATTTAATTAATTGGCAACCCCTGCTGGATGGAGGACACTGGCCAGTCTCACGGTTCATTATTACTTTTGGTACGCGCTATGCCGCTCTCAACTCGTACCGTGAGAAATAGTGGACTGTGACTGTGCGGCTACAGCTAACAATCACCAAACACAGAAAAGCACAGCCCAGTCAAATACACACTCAGCTCACCTAAACTCATGGTATACCAAATGCCAAAAACATCAAACACATTCCCACAAAACACCACTACACATAAAAAACATATGACCAAACACCAATAAACATCAAAAACATCTAATCAAACACTACTAAACATCAAATACATCCCATCAAACACTACATCAAATACATCCCATCAAACACCAATAAGCATCAAAAACATCTGACCAAACACCAAAAAACATCAAAAACATCCCATCAAACACTACTAAACATCAAATACATCCTATCAAACACCACTAAACATCAAATACATCCCATCAAACACCAATAAATATCAAAACATCCGACCAAACACCAATAAACATCAAAAACATCTAATCAAAAACTACTAAACATCAAATACATCCCATTAAAGACCAGTAAACATCAAAAACATCCCATCAAACACCACTAAACATAAAAAACATCTGACCAAACACCACTAAACATCAAAAACATCCCATCACACACCAATAAACATTGAAACATCCCATCAAACACCACTAAACATCAAAAACATCCCATCAAACACCAACAAACATTAAAAACATCCCATCAGTCACCACAAAACATCAAACACATGCCATCAAACCACATAACTCCACATGAAGACACACCATTTAAACTTTTACAAAAGCAAAGGTATTTCTTCTGTAACACAGCTCCAGAGAAGTTTGGCACCCTTGATTTCTTTTTTCATTCTCTAGCTGCTGAAAACTTGCACACAGTCCTTTTCTCTCCATATTCCTACCACTTTCCCTTTTCATGCACTCTCTCTCCTCTTTATCTGTTTATCTGTATCTTAGGTTCCTTCATCCATATATCTGTCTTCTCAGTGTTTCTCAAGCTGAGACGAGTGTTCTGCCTACTAGAGTTTCTTGGCAAAACTCCAGCCCCCCTTCCTGCTTTTCCTCTGTTTCTCTCTCTCTCTCTCTCCATCATCACTAAAATTGGTTTCATATTTATCTCACCTACAACAATAGCAGACAGAGGAGAACTGTTGACCACTAAGAGCTTTGTTTCCTGTATCCAAGCAATAAGTTATAGTGCGGTCCAGACACTCTGACTGGGCTTTGGATGTAGCCCAAACATGCATTCCATGTAGAGTTGTTAGCGTGCTAGCCTGTGTGTGAGAAGAAATACAGTACAACTCATATACACACACACACACACACACACACACACACACACACAATGAATGTGTTTACATGCATTTAATATTCAGATCATAATTGGACTTCTGCAGTTATCTGATTATTGAAGTGTCCATGTAAGCAGCACATTCTTATATCTGATGTTGGGGACAGGCCGTGTTTGACCTGAGCTGTATTATGGACAGGTTGTGTGTGGGACAAGCTGTGTTAACTATGGTTTGTTTTTGGAACATACATATTTTTTTCTTGAAGCTTTCAGAACAGAAAACTACTTTCACAATATGATCAGCATAACTACAATTCTATGAATGGTCTAGAACAATGTGGAATCAAACCTGTAATTCTAGAAACCTTCTCTAGAAGTAGATGTCTGTATATCTCCAAGTCTGTTGAACAGAAGTCTACAACCTGTAGTTATGCATCACTGTAGGACTCTTTAGAATGATGACACCAGTTTGGAATGAAATAAGAGTTCTAGATCTCTGACTATAGAAAGTGGAAGGTCATTGAGTGGCATGTGATGTTCTTTCTCTGTAGAACCCGTCCACACTGAAGGTTGAATTTGAATTAAACCAAACCCACAAAACATCCCTGAAGAGGTTTTAGAACATTAGATGGAATGTTTTATTTTTAAATTCTCTGTTCCCACACTCAGCAAACTCTGTGTGTATAGATCACACACACACACACACACACACACACACACACACACACACACACACACACACACACACACACACACACACACACACACACACACTGCGGGTCAGTGTTGGGGGAATAAAAGCAGCATCTGGAGGGCAGCATCAGTCTACTGACCCAGTCCCATTAAGGCTACATTGAAAATAATCTCTTTGTCTTTGTCTCTCCCTCTTAATGCCTTTCTCTCTCAAGAGTCCATCAGTCTGTCCACACAGCACTCAATGAGTGACCCAGGGTTAAGACTAGACTGTCCTCTCTCTCTGAAACAAATGCATAAAAGAGAAAGACCCCAGTGAAAAAAATGAAAGAAGGAAACAGAGAGGGAGATCCATACACAGTAAATCTGCCGGTGTTAAATAAACACTATTAGAGTTAAATTAACACTGGGAGTGTTACATTTTGACACCCTCAGTGTTAATTTAACTCTAATAGTGTTGATTTAACACTGGCATATTTACTGTGTACAGCTTGAAAAGGGGAGAGAGAGAGAGAGAGAGAGAGAGAGAGAAATAGGTAGAGAGACCCAGGAAAAGAAATAGAGTGAGACAGAGAAATGAGAGTGAGACAGAGAAATGGAGTGAGATAGAGAATGAGAGACAGAAATAGAGTGAGACAGAGAAATAGAGTGAGACAGAGAAATAGAGTGTGACAGAGAAATAGAGTGTGACAGAGAATGAGAGAGACAGAAATAGAGTGAGACAGAGAAATAGAGTGAGACAGAGAATGAGTGAGACAGAGAATGAGAGTGAGACAGAGAAGGAGAGAGAGACAGAGAAATAGAGTGTGATAGAGAATGAGAGAGACAGAAATAGAATGAGACAGAGAATGAGAGTGAGACAGAGAAATAGAGTGAGACAGAGAAATAGAGTGAGACATAGAATAAGAGAGAGACAGAGAATGAGAGAGACAGAGAAATAGAGTGAGACAGAGAATGAGAGAGACAGAAATAGAATGAGACAGAGAATGAGAGAGACAGAGAAATAGAGTGAGACAGAGAATGAGAGAGACAGAGAAATAGAGTGAGACAGAGAATGAGAGACAGAAATAGAGTGAGACAGAGAATGAGAAAGACAGAAAAATAGAGTGAGACAGAATGAGAGAGACAGAAATAGAGTGAGACAGAGAATGAGAGAGAGACAGAGAAATAGAGTGAGACAGAGAATGAGAGAGAGTGAGAGAGAAACAGAGAAATAGAGTGAAACAGAATGAGAGAGAGAGAGACAGAGAAATAGAGTGAGACAGAGAGTGAGAGAGACAGAAATAGAGTGAGACAGAGTGAGAGACAGAGAAATGGAGTGAGAGAGAGGAGACACAGGGAGAGAGAGAAAGAGACAGCGAGACAGAGAGTCAGAGAATGTTTGTTTCAGATGGAATTTGGAACGTTAAGGTACTTTTTTCTTTTTCTTTCTATTTTGGTTCTCAGTTCTGGCTCAGAGCTCTTCTCTCTCCATCAGCCTTGTCTGCTGGGGGTTACACACACACACACACACACACACACACACACACACACAAACACACACTTTGTTTGCTCATAACTACACACATCTGGGACAGATTGTCCAGACTTGTGTGAGCCCAGTTTTCTTTCTGACCTTCCAATCACCAGTTAAGGGGTGGAGCCTAGAACAGTCACTTCTGATTGGTTGTGCTCTGTGTCAGTTTATACTGTATGCTTATAATGTAACATAACCACATCCTAGATAACAGTTTTCTGTTGTGGTGTATTTATATAAGTTTTTTATAACTTTTAGGTGAAATGATTCACAATCATAATTGTATTCAAGATGATACACCGGTCTCTCCAGCTCATCTCTCATTTTTCACTTTTGGGTGACTGAAGGACATGTGGGGGTATTAAGGCTGGATCTTCAGGTGGTTCAAACATAATAAATGAATAAAGCCTTTATGAATGCTTATTAAACAATTTAATGAGATGTAATCCAAGCATATCAGACATCAAATCATCTACAAAATCACATTTTCATCTGTAATCAATTTTACTTTATTAGAAACCCCACCTTTTATCTCCTTCTACTGGCGACTTTATTAGAAACCACTGTATAAAATGAACCCTCCTTCATACAATGTATTAGAAAGACCTCATTTATAGCTCCACCCACTGATCACTGTATTAGAAACTCCTCCTTCCCAATATATTAGAAACACCTTCTTCATTACTCCAAAGACTGTATTAAAAATCCCTCCTTTATAGCTTCACCCACTGACCACTGTATTAGAAACCACTCTTCATAGCTCCACCCACTTTATTAGAAACCACTCTTCATAGCTCCACCCACTTTACTAGAAACCACTCTTCATAGCTCCACCCACTGTATTACAAACTTTCTTTATAGTCACCTACTGGCTGCTTTATTAGAAACCCAAGCACTGACTTCAGTGTCAGAAACCACACATTTCTTAGCTGTTTTTATGCCGGACTGTGTGAGGTAGAGTTACCCCCTCTGACCCCCCTTCTACTAGTGAACTTATGGATTTGTCATCACTTTCACCTCCAATAATAAATTCTCTCTCTCTCTCTCTCTCTCTCTCTCCACTATACAGAGAGTGTTAATCACACTGACCGCACACTAGTACAGCAGGACACACACACAGACACACACACACACACAGTAACTTGGGGACTAGTTATGCTTCATCTCTTTCGGTGCTATTCTTTATAGATTTGTGTGTGTGTGTGTGTGTGTGTGTGTGTGTGTGTGTGTGTATGTATGTGTGTTTGTGTGTGTGTGTGTCTCTGTGTGTGTGTGTGTGTGGGTGTGTATGTGTGTATGTGTTTGTGTGTATGTGTGTATGTGTTTGTGTGTATGTGTATGTGTTTGTGTGTTTGTGTGTTTGTGTGTGTTTGTGTGTGTTTGTGTGTGTGTGTGTGTGTGTGTGTGTGTGTGTGTGTGCATTGAAACAGGAGGTTTGAGACTTATGCATATGTGTGTTTTTTAGGTGGAGGTACAATGGAGAATGTTACAGAGGAAGTTCAGATCCTCAAAAACAGAATAGAGCTACTGGAGCAGGTATTACACACACACACACACACACAAATTTGTGGGAAAAATTGTGGAATAGTCTCCCAAACAAGATCAGATTATCCGACTCTTTTTTTTTTTTTTTTAAGCGATTAAAGACATTTTTATAACCTTGCTTTTAAATAGTCTCTTGTATGGTATAAGCTGGTGTGTATTTGAGTATGTTAGAGTTCGTTTATTTTGTGTATTACTGACCTTTATTGTAGTATTTTAATTGTATTTGATTGTCTTGTTTTACTTCCTATTTATATGGATTTGTAAAGCACTTTGTGATTCAGTCTAGAAAAGTGCTATATAAATAAAACTTTACTTACTCACTCACACACACACACACACACACACACACACACACACACACACACTGTCCATCTGATTCAAGTTCAAGTTTAAGTTTAAATGTCATTTCCATTATATACAGTACAGTACATAATGAAATGAAACAATGTTCCTACAGGACCAGGTGCAACACAGAACACAAGACATTTTGGTACAATAAACATGTATTAGTGCAGGACCTATACTATACACAGTAAATCTGCCAGTGTTAACTCAACACTATTAGAGTTAAATCAACACTGAGGGTGTCAAAATGTAACACTTTGTGTTACTTTAACTCTAATAGTGTTGATTTAACACTGGCAGAATTTATGTGTAGTACCCACCTGCTGACTAACTTAAGACACTATTACAAGTCAGGACAAATGTAAACATTTTCAGTATATAGTACTGGGTGTATATAGTTTTTTTACAGTACAGTATGTGGTATATAGTGCAAGATTCGAGGTTACATTGTTTGTGCATTGTGCAAAAGTGTGGAATGTGTAGATATTCTGCTATAAAATGAACATTTCAAAATAATCTAATAACTTTGCTCACTTGTATTGTACAGCCTGCTTATATACATCTGCTGTTTGACCAGAGGTCAGTGTGTAACAGTGAGATAGACTTGAGGTTCTGATCCAAGAATCCACAACTCACTGACCAGTTTCCTGTAGAACTTTTTCAGCAGTGGTGACAAGCACTGGCTAATATCAAATCTGTGAATATTCAGATTCTGTTGTGTGTCATGGGACACAATATATTTCTCAAAGTTTTAAATTCTTGTTTTTTAGGTGACACATGCAAAAAACAAGCTTTTGACTACAGTCTGAACAGCACATTCAATCACAATTTCAGTTTAAATCATTACTGAAGGAGGGATTTTACAGCTAAATAACAAATATCACACCTAGTGTAATGCCCTGCCCAGTGCACAGTAAGGGGGTGGGGGACTTGCCGCGACCCTGATAAGGATTAAGCAGGTGTGATAATGGAAGGATGGAACAAATATCACTTACAAGCTGTAATTGTCCATATTAAATGTAGAGCATTGATGCTTTGGCTTAATGCTAACAAAACATTGGGATTCTCATTGATTGTCTAACAGAAATTAGCATCATTCTAGCAAGAGAAAGCAAACTGAATCAAAACTGAACTGTTTTATGTTTTTATTCAACAATGCTATTAAACATTCATTTTAAAGGGTTTGGGAAGTCCTCAAACACTTTAAGCTTCAGGAGTGGTCATCATATTCTGATATGACTGAGTATATTGCTGATAAAGAAGTTATTAGAGTTAGAGTTAACAATAACAAAGAAATACTTTATTATTTAACAGGTCATGCTAATCGCTTAGCTAATTTATCTACATTCTTTGCATTGTTGTTGGGTTTTATCGGTTTAATCCAGATCCTGTATTTCACATTGTGGCCTGTATTTACAGTTTCTAAGCTGTGATTGCTGAGGTTTAACTTTTGAGAGTAAAGTAGGCTAAAATAAAACACAAAATCACTTCACTAAATGTATGTCTATGCATATGTTTAATGAATAGTATAATATAATATGCAGGAACCCCTTTAATGATTAATTAGGGGGTCTTGTCCTCTAGGACCCCCTGTTTTTATTATGTACATAAACAGAATCAGTACAAAACAATACCAACAGAAACAGATGAAGCATCGTAACCTCAATCATATTGTTCCACTGCTTTGAAAATGTTTATGGAACACATCTGTCTTACCTTTGGCACAGTGAAAAGCAGATCTGTGCTTTGACATTTTAAGAGTGTATTTAAGCTCTTTTACTGCAGATCATTAAAACAGCAGCTATACAGCCCAAAGATTTCCATTAATGACTGTAATCAGAAGCAGTTGACAGGTCCACAGTTTTCTTATTCACTAAATCTCCACCCTACACCATCAGGATAAAAGGTACAGCACACTTCCAATTTGTGTAAGTGTCTACTAAACAGTCCAGCATGGTTTGTAATGGCGGTAGTGTATCACAAAGTCAGTAAGGGCAACTAGTTTATTTTAAAGGTCCATCATAGTCATTGAGGTTGAGATACTGACTTACTGACAGGAAAGGTGATGGGAAAAGTTTTGGGACTAATAACTGTGTTCAGCAGTAAATTGTAATTATGTTTTAATATATTACTAATAATAAAATACATGTTCTGGTCATAGGGACAAATGCATCAACATTTGTGTTAATTTCATGTAATTTCTGTATAAAAACACTAAGATTTAGGCAGATGGAGAATACTATAGGCCTACAGTAAGATATTTTACTTTGTTTTTGGCCACAACATGAGCGCATGTTCTATTTAATATTGTTTTAGTAATTTGTTATAACAGGACCGCATTGTTGATGCTTGAATCACAACATCCAGATTGAGGCACTGAGGCATTTCCTCAGCCTACCATACTAAACTAAAACCTACCGCACTAACTAAAACCATCTCTCTCTCACTTTTCCTCTCTCTCTCAGAAACTGGAAATGGTTCTTGCTCCATTCTCCACTCTCTTCCCTCCAGAAGAGGATGACAAAAACAGCTACCTATTTGACAGGACCAACTTCCTGTCTGACCAGACCAACTTCCTGTCCCACTCCCTGAGGCAATTGGACCGTATTGACTCTCTCAGTGAACAGGTCGGCTTCCTTGAGGAACGCCTCGGATCATGTGAGTGGTGGGCGATTATATCAGTATTGTGATAAATCTGATTATCTGGCTACTTCATTAGGTATACATACCTGGTATCTCATTCATTTTAGCTCCACTGATCATACAGGTGCACTTTGTCGTTCTAAAATTACAGACTGACATACATACCTTGTTAGCCTCCATTCACTCTGTTCTTCAATGATCAGAACCCCCACAGAGCAGCTATTATTTGTATGGTGCATCATACTCAGCACCTCACTGACACTGATGTGGTGGTGATGTGTTAGTGTGTGTTGCTCTGATATTAGTGGATTAGACACAGCAGAGGTGCTGAAGATTTTAAACACTGTCCACTCACTTGTTGGTCAACCTTGTAGCTGTAAAGTCAGACACAGCACCTCACCGGTTGCTGCACAGTTTGTGATGGTCATCTAGTCCTTCACTGGTGCACTGTTTTCACTTCAGCAGTGACACTGAGGTGTTTAAAAATTCTGAGCTCTGCAGTGTTTAATCTGTTCATACCAGCACAACACATGCTAACACTGTGTTTTTTTGCTAATTCTCGGTCATTGGTTATTTTGATCTGTATACTTCACTTGCTACTCGTTATCCACATAATTCTTGGTGATATTACATAGTTTTGCAGTGAGATTGAGCTTACCTGACCATACTGACCTCTAACTAAACTCTGCCCATAACAGGTTCTTGTCAGGAAAACTAATCAGCAGGTGCTTTGATAACCACATTCTGATTACTTCACATCTTTCACTCCAACCACAGAAGAACATGGAACCCAGCAGCTTTTAAAGGAGCAGAGAAACTTTAAATTATGATATTATCTGAGCAAATCTGAGCAAAGTGTGAGTCTTTACAAAGATCTGTCCCAAAACTCGCAAGGCATAATGAGATATATAATATGAGGCATAATGAGATTATGTCAGAGATGACATAATTTGAGTCAGTTAGCAACATGCTAATTTGTGGGATATTAGCCTCCAATATTTGTTAGCTACATTAGCCTCTTAGCTCTAGCATAAAACTTTAAGAAGCGAGTTTCAGCTTCCAAATACGTCTTGACTGACTGCATTTGAGATATAATCTGGTGAAAATTGTATAAAGGATCAAACTATCACCAGATTCCGCTCTTCAGTATTGATCTACACAGTCATAACCAAATATTTTATGACCACCCCTGATTTGGAATGACCTCAGTCCGGGATGTCACAGATGTCATGTAACAAGGTTTGCTGCACATATAAATAAGTGAGCACACCAGTCAGTCGTAGCAGAGTGCAAAACAATAATCATGGGCAAAGGATGTGATTTGATTGAAAAAAGGGCATGATAATAGGGTACCAGGTATAGCATAGTGGTAGTAGTATCTCAGAAACCACAAACTTTGAGGGATGTTCTAGAGTTGCTGTAGTGAAAATGTACTGAGAATGTACTTGTGCATTGAGCCTCCCAATGGAATAACAGTGGTACCCTACAGGCCATTGATGCAAGAGGGGAACAGCGACTCTGCCCAGTGGTACAGAGCAATCAATGCTCCACATTGGACCAGTTAACCTCTATATTGAACACAGCAGCAATGAGGAAAGTGTGAGTGATCACTACTACACACTGAGCCCAGGGTCGTTATTCCCACTATTAGGTAGGTGGTTTTATAATGTTTTGATATGACTATGTATTATCAAGTCTTTAATGCTCAATGAACCATGAAAGTGGAAGAAAATGGTAACGGTACGAGTCACCTTGAACTTTGCCACAGTCTGATGTTCTGGATCTGCTGATTAGTGGTGTTTCTGTTTTGGCAGGACTAATATGGGACATACACTACATGTCTAAATGTTTGTGGACACCCCTTCTAATGAATGCTTTCAGCTACATTACAAGCACCCATTGCTGACACAGATGAACAACTGCACACACAATTTGCCTAGTCCGTGTAGAGAAGTAGTGCCTATATAATAGGAATATTGCACATGGATTGGTCACTTACTGTAAATAGCCCAGACATTTCTGCAGAAATATTGGTAGAACTTCTCTGAACCCATTCAGACCTCATCCAGATGTTACTGAAGGCCTCTCAGACTACTGGAAGTTTAGGACACAGTAATATCACCTTGAATGCAAAGAAAATTCTGAAATCTGATATAACGGAGTCATGCTACAGAACAGCTCTATAAACAGAACCAATGGTTATTTTATTTTTAAGCTTTTTAAAAATACTTACATGTGGTATTGTGGGTCAGATCTGACCAGGCAGAGAATCTTAAAGAGCTGGGCAACATCTTTTCCAGGTTCCCATTATGTGCTCTATAAAGCTGGTGATTATAGAACCCTGGTAGAGTGCATAGCTTAACCTGAGGAACAATTGATCATTTCTCATGTTTCCATTTTGTGTTGTATAAATCTGGGAACATAGATAGATTCCTCTGTAAATAGAGTTTTAGGATTAGGCCTCAGTAATTAAAGTTAGCTCATTCCTTCATTCACCTAAATGTAGTATAATTTAATGTAAAATTAATTTAGTAAGTACAACCCAAAATAAGAAAGAAAACTTTGGGACAGTATGGATAATGCAGAGAAAAATATGTTTCTTACATTTATTTAACTTTTGTTTCATTGCAGACAATATGAACCCAAGATATTTCATATTATGTCTGGTCAATGTCTTTTCATTTGTTAATATACATCCAGGCCTGCAACATATTACAAAAAAGTAGGGATGATAAAGCATTTACCACTTTGTAATGTCAACTATTCTCGCACTTAAAAATGTTTTAAAGTCTAAAGTGATGAAGTGTTATTTTATCCCATTTTTCCAGCAAATTGTGCTGCAGGCAGGTCAGTCCAGTACCCATACTACAACAGCCATGCCATTGTAATGTGTGCAGGATGTGGTTTTGCATTGTCTTAGACAAGGCATGGGCATCCCTGGAAATGATGTCATCTTCAAGGCAGCATATATGGCTTTAAAGTCTCAGTGTACGGTACTTTTGGAGTTGAAAGATGGTTCTTGATGCAGTTCTGTCTGAGGGATCAGAGGTCACGTCTGTTCTGTTTAAGCTTGCGTCCTTGCTGTTTATGCACTGCGATTCCTCTTGATTCCTTTAATTGTTTAATGATAAACTGTAGAGAGAGAAATACACAAATCCTTTCAAAATCTTTGAGAAATTTTTTATTTTCAAAATTTCCCCATGAATTTGTTGACACACTGGAGATCCTCTGCCCATCTTTGTTCCTCACAGTCTTAGCCTTTTGTGGATACTGCTTTTGTACAAAATCATGATTACAATCACGTGCTTGACATCACGTTTGGTTTTCTAAATTGCCTCCATCCTAACTTTTTTGGGATGTGCTGCGGGCCTGAAATTCAGAAAAGGATGTGCATTAACAAATGAAAGTAAGTTGACAAGACATGAAATATGTGGAGTTTATAGTGTTTGCAATAAAATAAAAGTAAAAAGTAAATGTAGGAAACATTTTTTATTTGCATTTTTTCCTTATTTTACGTTGTAATACATTTAGTATGTAAAATGTTTTGTAAGTGATGCATTTTTGATTTAAAGGAAATGTAAAATTTCAGAATTTCTGGGCATGATTTAATTCTACTATTTGCAGGATGAGATTTTTTGTTATTTTATGTGAAAGTGGAGCTGTTTGTTTATACAGCTAACCTCTGTATTTATTATAATTATAAAGCACTGCTTGTACATAATTACTATAACAACATAAACAGTGTATGTGTGCATATTCAGCTTTGTCTTTTGTATTTTGTAATGTTTTGTAAGAAAACTTTTTTTTAAATAAACTGATAAATGAATCCTTGGTGTCAGATTATTGATTACTGGTTATTGTTTAATGGCATATCAGGAAACCTATGCAGACACGGGAAGAACACAAACCACCAAGCCACTGTGTTTCCCCAATATTCGTTAATTTAAAGAATTTTCTTCTTTTATTAAATGCTAAAAATCTTAAAATGTAATGATTTATCTCTTTTGTTCAGACTGTGGTCTTCTCTGTGGTTCTTTCTGGATGTAAAAGCTTTCAGCTTTACCCATCTTAGTTCAAAGATAGAATCAAGCTTTTTTTTCAAATGTTTGGGTTTTCTACCATTTAGAAAATGAAATATACTCAAGTTCTTCATTTCCTCATGCATGTATGGTTTCAGCATCGCTTCAAAAGTGTTTAATTACCATCTTGCAGGTACTCTGCTTGACTTTACCAGAACAGCAATGTTTTCACATTAAGGGTTTAATAAGGGTATACATGCACTGAGAAATCACATTACTTAAGATCTCGGTATCAGATTACTTAATCTAGACCTAATCTAGGAATCAGATGAAGCTGTTCACATGACATAACTGCAGAAATTTGATTATAATTGGATTACAAAGTGAATGCATATGCACAGTCCTTGTCCTACAGCAGTCACACAGGTCAGGTTTGCATCCAAATATTTCACAGATGTTATACACATTTACAAAACTTCAGTAGGGAAAAATTCTAATAAGGTGGGCTCCAAGTGGCTCAGCAAACTAAGGAGCTGACACTGATCAGAGGATCATGAGTTTGAGTACATGTCATGCTGCTTCGCAATCAGCAGTCAGAGCCCCAAGAGAAAATTGGCTGCTCTCTCTGGGTGGGTAGATGGCATTCTCTCCCCATCTACCAAGTAATTTCCGCTGTCTCAGGCATCTGTTATCTGATCCATCAGAGCTGTGGATAATTCACTTTCCTCTGAGTGCGTTGGCTGCCCAGGAGACGTGCTAGTCTTCAACCTACTAGAGTCAGGGACATTACAAGTGATTGGGAGTTATAGTTGTTTTTACATCGACTACAGTTATGTGAAAAAACATATAATGTAGCCACCATTCATGAAAGGGCAGCATCAAACCACGTCAAATTAAGAGATTTAACACTTCTAGCAGAATTGTGTTTACAGTCAATTACTATCTTTTTTTGGCTGTAAACAAATTTCTTTTATCCATCTCTGCACTAAGAATGCCAGCAGATTCTTTGTGCAATTTAACAAACTACTGTAATACAGAATCTAGATGTGCACTAAAACACTCAATGTCGATAGTATGACTGATCTTTTTCAAAGTGCAGAAGTACTTAGTGAAGAAAAAAAAAAAAAACATTGCTTTATATGTTATGAACTTAAAATGACACCAAATAAATCATTATATTGTATTACCAAACTTCGTTTGATTGGTCTTTGTTTAGCTGAAAACCCCTTTTCACATGTAAGCTTTAGCAATATTCTAACTTCACCTCGTCCCAGCGCAAAATGTTTTTTCTTTCACAGAAAGAAAAGTCAGATTTTTCTTTGCACATTTTCAAAATGTGCAAAAACTCAGAGGAAGGAACACCCTCTATTGATTAGGCTTGTAAGTTGTGGCTGTAAATTTGCCACCTTTTGTTTACTGCCAATTGTTTGAAGATAACTAGCTGATGATGACCTAAAGGTAGCAATAACTGACCTGATTAATTGGCTGACTGATGAATTAGTATATCATTAGTCAAATTCCATGTGGCTTTGACTCAGATATGCCAGAAATCGCTGTGGATCACTGTTACTGCTTCACCATAAAATGTTTTAAATGCTGCAAAAATGCATTTATAAAGGATTTCACAACAGATATTCAACATTCAATACCTGATATAAAGACAGAGCAGGGATGATGGAATAACACTGTTCCCATAGGAAAAAAGAACCAAATTTATTTCTTACATTTCCAAGGCATTCTTTACACAGGCTGTATCCAGAATCTGTACGAGCAGACGGCTCACTACACCTTTATGTAGAATTATATATAACAGCAGATACTACGATGGGTTTTCAAACCATATGTTTGTACAAACAATGTCGCCAGCAGAAGGTGTTGAACCAACTCCTCCTTTCAGATGTAATAAAGGGCATTTATAACTACCACCAGATTACACCATGCGTAGCTTTGGTGGAAATCATGACATTTTGCATACATTTGTTTTTTCCCTTAGACAAAAAAAAAAAAACAAACAAAAAAAAAAAACAGGGAAAATAAATGAAAATAAAATTCAATGCTGTAGTAGTCAAAACTAAAAGTGCCTTAATCTCAATTATACCACAATAATGGCATATTATTATATCAGTACTAGCATTGAGTCTGACTTCAAATCTCAGGTGATCATTTTTCGAAGGGAAAGTCCATCAAATGTTAAAAATGTAGGCATTTAATATATAATCAGTCATGTTTGGTGTGAAATGCTCCATTCTAGAGTCAGAATACTACACAGTGGTTTTGATAGGAACTAAACATCTGAAGCCCTCGAAGCTGCCACCTGCACATCATACAAATCCTCTAAAAGCCAAGCAGGTCTGAGGCTGGTCAGCATGTGGATGGGAGACTTTCAAGAAAAAGTGTGTGTTTGCTGGAAGTGGTGATGGTAGACAACAGGAAGCGCTATTCCTTTATTCTCTTCTGGATCCCAGTGTAGTGATACTGTACTATAAAAATGGTGCTGTCTTTTAGATTAAACATAAAACATAAAAGGTCCCAATTTCTGAAGACATTTAAGATCACTAGTCATTTCCTCTAAAAGAGTACGGCTGTTACCCTGACGTTCTGGCTAATTTTCCCACTCCTAATTATTTCCATCTTCAAAAACTGGTGTAGTCTCTCCTGACCCCTTTCTATGTGTAATAGCTAATGTGTGGTGAGAGTTCTGGTGATGGCGGCTGCTGTTATATCATCCTGGTGGATGCTGATCATTGGTGGCGGTCTCTAATGTCTGTCCTAAATGTCAGTGCTTTGGATGTCAAGAAAAGTGCCGTAGAAATGAAAGTCAATTTTGGACTATTATTAAAATCAGTTTATGATGGAGAGATAAATGCAGGGTGCTATACGGCAAAAACAGTCCCCAAAGAAAATGTATTTATGAGGCCCATCACTATTTTGAGATAACCAGCATTACATATAAAAACTCACAAGAAGAAGTAGGTTCACTGGTTGGTTTGTTTGGCAAATAAATTTAAGATATTTGTGCTGTGATGTCCGGTTACTATCATGACCACTGTGATAGCAAAATCAATGAAATCACTGTGAAATCAGTCTAGATTTCTCTAGAATTGAGAGGTTTCTCATCAGAACCAATCTCAATAACACATTAAGTGACATACCTCATTTAACTTTCAGTCAGATGAATAAGTTTAAAAACATTACAAGTACAATTGAACATTTTCAGTCTATAACTGATCAAAACAGGCAAGGGGAGAAGAAGAAAACAAAAATAAACATGTTCTCACCTCATAACTTATAAAAAATCTCAATAATTCTAAATAAATATCCAGAACAATTACTTCAGTCATGTTCTTAAATAGGAGATTACTGTTAAAAACAAATATGTTGTTTGCTGAGCTACATTCTTAGGTGACAAAAAGCTGCACAGAGCTTCGGATGGGGCAAGATGACCTAAAATAATAACAATTAGATTTTTTTTAAACTAAGGCTGTACCTTGGTAAATATAATATAGTTTGGTTTATTGAGTCTTTTGGGCATGTTTTTAACAGTAATAGTCAATGTTAATCATTTAGTTTTGTGTAGTTATAGTTCTGAAATTTCATCAGAAACCCTCCCTAAATATTTCCCATATTTTATATCTCTTTACATCACTTGTTACAAATATATTTCTTAATTATGTTCATTACACTGAACTATTAAAAGATTAATAAATGGTACGTGAGGACTAAACTCAGTTATTCAAAGCTTTGATGTTGCACTTGAGACAAAATATCAGAAATGTGACGCAGTCGTAGCTACATCAGTTCAACGGTTACAGCGTGGGGCTGAATGATCAAAATTTCCATCCAACAATCTGATCAATAACTGATCAATAACTGACCCACAATAGCGCAGTGTGTAACTGGTATCTGAGAGACTTTGGACACATGGCACAAAAAGAAGCTTGCACTTTGGAGTATTAGATTTGTTTCAGTCCAACATTGCACTTCATGAAATTAATTTTGACACGTTTGTGGGGAAACAGGTGCGAAATTTGCAAATGAGAAGGCAAAAGAATTCAGACTTGATAAAGCACAGATGTACAAAATAAATAAGGTACGAGGAGAAGATAACGGCCATTGAGTTCACATGCAAACTCTGCTGAGGAGGCCGAAAGGTTTGAACGAAATGTTTACCACAATTATATGAACATTTAGTCTTCACAACGTCTGTCCGCAATCACCCGCTACTTTGCTCATTTATTCGCTTGCAGATCGAGAGACATTTCTGATCCAGTTTCAGAAACAGCAGACTTTACCTTTAAAACTGGGTGGAAGCTTCCGGTTGGTGGACTGGTAAAGCACATTTTCATTGGCAGGGTTGTAAGGCAGGAGTGATAGCAAAATCGATCGATAAAAAAAGCTACGTAAAAATAAAGATGGGAAAATGAAATCTGCAGGTGAATGTTACTGAATGTGACTCGGGGGAAGTTGAAGTTTGGAGGACCTGAAGTGTTGGGATTCAAGAAGGTGGAGTTAGAGACAGAGCGTCTGAAGGCATGCACGATGAATGCACATCAACAAGAAGAAGAGTCCCAAACCGAACCAGTCAGCGATGGGGAGAAAAGCAATCAAACAAACAAAAAGAAACACTCCAAAGCCAGACTATGGTCGAACAGCAGAACAGAACATCTCCAAGGGGCAAAGGTCAACGGTCACTGCCCTCAGGTTAACCACACACCCCTGCACAGCTCAAAGATCACCAAGTCCAACGCTGAATCAAAACAAAGAGATGACACCTGATAAGTTGTAGGTGTATGTCTGTGAGTGTGTGTGTGAGAGTGTCAGAGTATGCTTTAGGTGGACACTGGAGAAGATACTGGAAGCGTCTGGTTGCCACAGCTACCATCACCAAGACTATGAAGTCTTATGCCACTACAGAGCATCCTGGTTGTGAGAGGCAATGAGAGTGGGTGGGGCCACAGAATGTTCAGTGGTTGGACGGCCCATTGCTCTGAGGTGGCTGGCCAGACATCTCCAGGAAAGTCTTGCGCATCAGAGTGTATGATTGGTCGCAGAGCGATGACACATCATCTGATGTCAACCCTTTTGTCTCGATCTTTGGAAGGATCTTCAGGTCAATCATTCCTACAACGAAGCAAAACAGCATAATTATCATCAATAAATCAATCAAAACCATTAAGATAAAAATTGCGATGATGACTCATTATCATCATTACTGTAACCAATGATCTATATTACTGGATAGGACACACGTGACTTTTGAACGCGCCAGCAAGGAGCCTCCATGTTGTGTGGAAGCAGGGCAAGCTCTGAAGGAAGCCAGCGTTCACAAACAACGAAAGGGCTGCAATGTTTTGCCTTTAACT
>BRDA01073641.1:41112-52725 GCA_036984385.1 Crenuchus spilurus | reverse complement strand
TTCTTGTATATACAGTTCCTTTTTCTTTATTAAATCTTTATTCTTTTACCTGCGTGCATCTCGTGCCATGACTCTTGAGGTCACCCATGACAATAAGTAGGTTAACTACTCTTCGTAAAATACTGCTAGTCTTCACTCCTGTCATTCTCAGTGTAAATAATGTAAAGCTCTGGTGAGTCTGAAACCCATGAAGAGCTATAAACTACATAAGGCCTGTTACATAACCTTACTACAATGTTACAAAATCTCTAATGACAGTCACCGACATCGAAATCCCTCCTGAACGTGGACGGGGTTGTGCCACTCCACCCCACGGTGAGCTGTTCTGAATTACAACGCAGAATTTATTTCAGTCCATTCAGCTACATGACTCAACATTATTCATTGCTATATTTTACATCATGTTCCTGCTGCTTCAGTTAACCGGCTTTGACCGCTTACAATAATTTCAAATGTTTTTAGACTTCTTAATTTGATTATTTAATTGCATTTAATTAAATCCTAAATTGATCAAAACAGTATACCTCT
Organism: Crenuchus spilurus; assembly: GCA_036984385.1. Taxonomy (NCBI): domain Eukaryota; kingdom Metazoa; phylum Chordata; class Actinopteri; order Characiformes; family Crenuchidae; genus Crenuchus; species Crenuchus spilurus. Next base: position 52,197 of record BRDA01073641.1, on the reverse strand, counting down.
TTAGAAGTTTCCTGCTGTAGTCTGACTCCCCCAGGACTAACATTTGTTACCTACCAGGCTCTGACTCCATAAGACTTACATTCATTACCTACCAGACTCTAACTCCACCAGTACTGACATACATTACTCACCAGACTTTGACTCCCCCAGGACTGACATTCGATACCCACTAGAATCTGACTTCCTCAGACTGACATTTACTACCCACCAGACTTTTACTCTACCAGGAATGAAATTTGTTACAGATAATGTACAGATCCGCTCTCCCTTTTCCAGATAGTAAAATGGTCATTGAAAGTTTGTGAACCCATTAGAATTTTTTATATTTCTGCATAAATATGAGATGATTCATATAAATGAAACAAAAATATTATACTTGATCATTTTTTTATTGAGGAATATGATCCAATATGACATATTTGTGATTGGCAAAAGTAGGTGAACATTTACTTTCAGTATCTGATGTGGTTTGCAGCAATAACTAACTAAATTTTTCCAGTAACTGTTCTTGTGTGCTTAGGGTCGTTGTCTTGCTGCATGACCCACCTTTTCTTGAGATTCAATTCATGGACAGATGTCCTGACGTTTTACTTTACAATTCTCTGATATAATTCAGAATTCATTGTTCCATCAATGATGGCAAGCCGTCCTGGCCCAGATGCAGCAAAACAGGCTCGAACCATGATACTGCCACCGCCATGTTTCACAGATGAGATAGGGTTCTTATGCTGAAATGAAGTGTTTTCCTTTCTCCAAACATAACGCTTTTCATATAAAACAAAAAGATCTATTTTGGTCTGAACCGTCCACAAAATATTCTTCCAGTAGCCTTCTGGCTTGTCCACTTGATCTTTAGCAAACTGCAGACGAGCAGCAATGTTCTTTTTGGAGAGCAGTGGCTTTCTCCTTGCAACCCTGCCATGCACACCATTGTTGTTCATTGTTCTCCTGATGGTGGGCTCATGAACATTAATATTAGCCAATGTGAGAGAGGCCTTCAATTATTTAGAAGTTACCCTGGTGTTCTTTGTGACCTCACTGACTATTACACGCCTTGCTCTTGGAGTGATTTTTGTTGGTCAACCACTCCTGGGTATAGTAACAGTGGTCTTGAATTTCCTTCATTTGTAAACAATCTGTCTGACTGTGGATTGGTGAAGTCCAAACTCTTTAGAGATGGTTTTGTAACTTTTTTCAGCCTGATGAGCATCATCAACTCTTTTTCTGAGGTCCTCAGAAATTTCCTTTGTTCCTGTCATGATACACTTCCACAAACATGTGTTGTGAAGTGCAGACTTTGATAGATCTCTATTCTTTAAATAAAATAGGGTGCCCAGTCACACCTGATTGTAATCCCATTGATTGAAGACACTTGACTCTAATTTCACCTTCAAATTAACTGCTAATTCTAGAGGTTCACATACTTTTGCCTCTCACAAATATGTCATATTTTTTATCTTTTTCATATTTTTAATATCTAAATAAATAAATGACCAATTATAATACTTTTGTCTCATTGGTTTAACTGGGTTCTCTTTATCTACTTTTAGGACTTGTTTGAAAATCTGATGTTTTATGTAGAAATATAGACAATTCTAAAGGGTTCACACACTTTCAAGCACCAATGTACATTCCAAACCTGCTGTCATATTAAAAAGAAACATTTCAGTGGAGTAAATTATGACTGAACAGGAACACACTTTATCACACTTATTTTATATCACTCTTTATCATGCCCTACATTATGAAAACTGAAGCCAGTACTGAGTTTGGGTTGACCATTTTGAATGAAATTATGAACAAAATTCACCATATTTTAATTATTACTATCCATGTTTATTTTGTGTGACTGTAAAAAATGCCAGATCATATCAACAGCTCTAATGTAGATGACTGTGTGTGTTTTGTGTAGAAGAGGGTGAGTACTTCCTGAAGGTGCTGATCCCCAGCTATGCGGCCGGTTCGATTATTGGTAAAGGAGGACAGACCATCGTCCAGCTTCAGAAAGAGACTGGTGCCACCATAAAACTGTCCAAATCTAAAGACTTCTACCCAGGTAAGATACAAATACATCAAGTATTTCTATATAGTTATGGTCAATAGATGAATAGTTTCAGTCAAAAATCATATTTACACATTTTTAACAATAGATCTCAATTGTTCCTGCTGAGTTGTCATCCAAGATGGTGGACGCAGCATTCAGCTACACAAGTCACAAGTTTCACAGTCATACTGTGTCCTAAAGCACTTACACTAGTCTGAGACCTTCATTAACATCTGGATGAGATTTGAGTGGGTTGAGAAGTTTTGGTGATTTATTAGAGAAATAACTGGGCCATTTAGGTGACTATTGAGTTCTAGTATTTGTTAGCGAGAAATAAGAGGGAAGTAGATATGGAAGTAAATAAGATGAATGAGCCATTTTTTTAAGTATGTGATCATTTTGTGGCCAGTTATAGGCTATTTTCAAACATAAGATCCCCAGAACAGCTTGATATATATAATCTAGATCCCTCTTAATAATTTGTGTATTTGTAATTATCACCACAAACTGTGGTGAAAATTGAAGTTACAGGAGAATGGAGGTGCCAAATCCTGCACCAGGAGATCTACCACCCTGCAGAGTTCAGCTTAATCTAACACACCTGATCCAGGTAATGAAGACTTTCAAGATCATCTGAATATCAGAGCTCTCCAGGATGGTAGATCTCCAGGACCAGCCCTGTCGTAGCACGTCAACCAAAATTCTTGAATATGTAGATTGTCCTACCATTAAAACCTATCCCTTCACTCTCATATCAGCTCTATGTCCTCAGATAACTTTAAGTCAGCTTTGAAGCTTAAGAAACTTCAAAAACAAAAGCATTTCAGGTTCAAGGAACATATAGTGCTCTAAAAATTAGAATTAAACTCATATTTTATATTCATTACATGTAAAGTGGCATATTTTAAGTAACTAATTAATCAGTAATTTACTAAAACTCCAAATAAATGTCTACTAAAAGTCATACTGGTGAACATTAAAACAAAAAAGGCTTACTTTATTTGTAATGAATATAAAATATTTGACAGTTTACCTTTTTGAATTAAACTATGAAAACAAATGAACTTTTTCAGACTATTCCAATTATTTGAGATGAACTATTAAATGACCAACTTAATAAATGAAGAGGACAAAATTCCTCCATTCATTTCCAAGCTTGGTCAGCCTGCAGGACTCCAGATGAAATGACTTGGGCAACATGAGAATGCTGAAGTTTCTGTGAAGCTGCTTCATAATAAAATAGGCTGATATGAGGAATGTTATTCAGATAAACTAAAGCAAATTGGATTTTGAGCTTCTTCTGAAATTCCATCCTCAGCAGTATTACGTGCAGATAAGTTAAAGGAACGGTTTCCACAGAAATTGCTTCAGGCTGCCGTCATAAAAGAGGTGGAAATGACATTAAGTACACTGATCAGGTCCAAAAAATTTCATTCAGAAATCATATTTACACATTTGTCCACTTAAGTCATATGCAGTCGATCAGCCAAGCTCCATGTTTGGAGTTTCAATTTTGCTTCTTTAGTTCAGAACTGGAGCTCAAAATGATGCAAACACTAAATCTCAGTAGTCACCGAGTGTTAATCAGAATGCTGCTTCTGCCATCTTGAATGACTGGAGGTTTAGTAATGATGATGGAAGTTTAGAACCAGAGCTGCAAGGCTAACATTGCGAACAAAGATCAGTAGTCACCTAAATTGTCATGTCATACATGCATCCTAAATCAGTAATAACTAAGATTTACAGCACATTTTTGTTCAGCTGTTAAATGTTTGCCTCACATATGGATGCCCTCTGTGATAAATGATGGGACAAGGACTGGGTCTTGGCTGTACATTGTGCATACCTGAACATTTTTAAATGAAGCAAAGCAACTTTATCCTCAACTCCCCATGCTGTCAGGGCTCATCCATTAGCAGAATGTCAGATTTCAAACAGAAAGACAAGTACAGAGTGAATGAAGAATGTAGTCAGGACTAATAAAAGTGAAGTGGAGCGTTGTGTCATTGGAGAAGTCCTCGTGTCACTTCTTTATTTTCACTAGTAGCTTCTGTAATAAAACTAAGCAACAATGAGAGAGATTTTGTGGGCGTCATTTGTCTTGGGAGCTGCTGAAAGGAGAGCATGTGAAGCTCCTCTGGCTCACAGGCCACCTATAAAAAGAAGCCCCTCTAAGCTCAGGCTTTACTCCTGCTAGCGTCCAGAAACCCCCTCACACACATACATATTTATGTAATATCAGGATGTCCCCTGTACGTACGTATGTGTAATAATAATATGGCTCTCATGTAACAGATAAGATAAGATAATCCTTTATTAGTCTCACAGTTGGGAAATTCAAAATATGTAAGTAAATAAGTAAGTATGTATGTAAGTATGTATAGGAAATGTGTGTTGAGGTATTTAGTTTCCGTGATTGATTCAGACATTCACACACATTGTACCCCCTGAGCAGCCTCTGTGTGAACGTGAATGAACGAGTGTGTGGGTGTTATAGAGGGATTTTCATACACACAACAAACATACACACATACTCTAAAGTACAACAGAAACATGAGACCCTGTCCACTTTACTCCAGTCATCAGACAAACAGGCACGGAAACTGAAAACACTATTTTTATCGCACGCACGCACTCATACACACACACACACACATTGCTGTAGTTGGAACAGTAACTTTGCAGGAGAGAAAAAAAACTATTCTTTCAATGGAAGTTCATGTACGACTGATTTTGGAGCATTTCTATTGGTCGAGTGGTCATTGTCAGTCCTGAGTGTGCTGTCTGTCAGTCTAATTGGGGGGGGGGGTGATTGGCATGGTTAGAGTAAGAACAGGTGTTTATAAAACAGATGTGTGATACTCAATCTGGTGAGAAAAGATGACATCACAACACACACACACACACACACACACACACACACACACACACACACACACACACACACACACACACAGTCAAGTTTCTGCACTGTTGCCCAGAAACAAACAGACCAGTACCAACCAGCTGCTTTTCCCCTCTCTCATCTCCCCTTTATACCCCTTCATATCTCTCTCTCTGTCTCTCTCACTCTATTTCTCTGTCTGTCTTTCTCGCTCTATCTCTCTCTCTCTCACACACACACACAGATAGACATGATAAAAAAGGTGACCAGATTTGTAAAATTAAACCTATGGACATTTCTAGTTCAGCAGTCAGTGTGTAATGAAATGATTCAGTGTTTTTCATAATAAATAAAAAGAGGGACAGTTCCAGTGTCAGTAAGTTTTGTACTGTAATAAACTAGGGTGACTATAGATCTTGTGGTTGTCTACATTCAAGTAGACAAATCAGATCCTACCTGTCACCTGGTAGTCTGATTCTAGCGATCTGGCGATATGGTTAAAAGATTTTATCACGATACATTTTTCTATATTGATCAATCTTGATAATTATCACAATATTAAATTTTCTAATGCTGTCATAGTTTTTAAACAACATCTTTCTAAAAACATCAGACTAAATACATTAAATGGTACTATTTAAAATATGAAAATATTTATTGCCAGAACATAATATACAGGAACACAGAATGCAAATTACTCAAATATACACTTAAAGATTTCACTGGAACTTCTAACTAACATTTTTTTAATTACAAAATATAGTACTCTGTTATGTGTCCTGCAAAGAAGTAGAAAATATAGCAATGCGACAAAATGAATTATTAACAAGATAAAAAAACACACATTCCTACTGCTTAAACCTTTAGGACTGTTAACGTACTAAGCAATATAACATATTAGCAAGCGTTTAACCTCTGACGTATTTCCTGTTGTAATTATGCAGCGAGCAGAAACTTCAGAATCGAGCAGAAAAGTGAGAGGCGAGCAGAGACACAAACACATGCACAGCAGCATGAAGCGTGCAGAGTGACTCATGTGCACCTGTGCAAAGACGCAGATATCGTCTCTCAGCTTGAGGTGTCATTGTTTGCTTGTTTCTTTTTTTTCTCTGCTCACCTTACAGCTGTCTCTGCTTGTTGCTATTTAACCCTGTTTTTCACGCGTGTGCTTGGTTTAACCCTGTTTTTCACTCTCATGTTAAAGACAGTGATCTCACTACATAGACCCTTCTTTGGAACAGCAGATGACTCATCTCCGTCTTTTATTTTATTGTCACGGCTATCTCTACTGGCCATCTTCCCATAACTTGCTACTATTTAAATGTGATCCTACAATGTAGCATGCAGTTCAGTGTGCATTCTAAGAGTGTGGTGTGTGATTAGGGTGTAACCGGTGGCGTTGTTGGTGAGGAGGATCTGTCTAATGAGCAGCAGTATCACACGTCAGAACTCACTGTCAAGCTACTTAGATGTGAAGTGGAAATTAACGTTAATGCTTATCAAATTCTATTGTCCTGGCTATTCATCGTCATTGAGGGAAAAATTATTGTGAAACAAATCGAGATCGTTCTTATCGCCCAGCACTAATATGATTACTAGGTGAACATTTTCTTTAGACCCAAACATGGCATGGCATGCATTCTTTATTTCTCTTTGCTATTTGGGCTGATTGGCACCTGATTAGTGTAAAAACAAAGAATTATCTTTTTACATGATGATTTCTGAGGTGGCAGTATAATGGCCTCTTAAGAGGACACCAGGCAAAATTTAGTTTTGTGGTCTAAACAACCAAAAATGTGATGCCCACATATGTGGACATGCCAGGTCCTAGGAGGTTAAATGATGGATGATGATGATGATTTTTGTTTTCATCACTGCACAGTTCTACAGTCTTTTTATTGATGCATGATGCATTACGTGTGGTATGTTGGTATAATGTGGTATGTTTGCTAACGCTGTGTGTGTGTTTGTGTGTGTGTAGGTACAACTGAGCGTGTGTGTCTGATTCAGGGTACAGTGGAAGCGCTGAACGGAGTCCATAACTTCATCGCTGAGAAAGTGCGCGAGATGCCGCAGAGCAGCCAGAAGAGTGAACCTGTCAGCATCCTCCAGCCTCAGACTACAGTTAACCCTGACCGTGTCAAACAGGTCAGACACACACACACACACACACACACACACACACACACACACACACACACACAGTGTCTATCTCAATACTTAGTAGGCTCTTTACCAGGGTTGGCACTGGCTCATGAAACCTGTTAGCCATTGTGGCTAAGGGGCTTAAAACTTTCTTAGCCACATAAGGATTTGACTAGCCACAGATTTAACAGCTACCTGTGGCGAAGACAGTTAGCCACAGTAGCCACGCTTAACCACAGTTAGCCAATCTTAGCCACAGGCACTTACATGTACATGTACATCATATCAGAAATCCGTTGGTGTAATGGATTTCTGATCATATTTACAGATATTTATAGATATTTACACTCTGTAGGGCAAATGAGAGTTATAAAAATGGAAAATATAGAGCAACAATTGAATTCAAAATAAAACATTTCCAATGTGTACAGCTCTTTGTCGACTTGTTTATTTATTCCAGATACAGTCTCTCACAAGCCTGGGAATAACTGTAAAAATACTATCAATGAACGCACAAAATTATGGGATACTATAATTTTCTACATGCAAAACTTCTCAACCAATCAGCATTTAGAGACCCACCTATTTCATTAATTATTTCGCGGTTATTTTCCTGACGATGTTGCTTCGGGCTATTTCGGGTGTTTACGGAGCAGCAGATAAACTCAAGATGGTGGACAGCTCGCAGAGTATTGCCGGATTTTGTGATTTTTGTGTCGATTTGAATTCGCCATGCGTTAGAAAATTGCTTTTAGCCAGCATGGCGTACTGATGACATGTTTTCCTCGCCACACGCTGTCTGAGTTCGCCATTGGCGATGTGGCGAGCGGCCAGCGCGAACCCTGCTTTACATACACAGGATTTTACAACACAGTATGAGCCCCTGAGAAGAAGACTTGTCTCAGTTCTTAGATACCTTAAAATGTTGCCTACTGAGATCTTATTTTAATAAAATATGAAGAGAGCATTGAAAATTTCCTCAATTGTTAAGGCAATTCCACAATGCAATGCAGTGCAGCTTATGTCTGAAGATGGTGGATACAAACGGAGCAACCAGCAGCAGGGCTATTTTTTAAAGTTATTTATTCAACTAAAATTGTTAAAATAACTGTAAGTACAGTCTCACTCAGACAAAATACACTTGACTGAAATGTATTTCTGAATATTAGTGATATAATAACACTATTTTACCACTTTATAGTGATACTAATATCAATATTATAAAATCCATGCCTCTAAACTTCAATAATCACAGTAGACTTTTACTTTGAAAACTTCTTCAAGTTTCAAGTTTCAACTTTATTTGTCATTTGCACGGCATGTCAGGACATATGTGTATTGAAATTCTTGTGGTGAGAGATATGGGAATAAACACTCTACAGTAAAGTTAAATATACATAAATCTACATAAAATAAAATCTGCACAAAAATTTACATATAAACAAATATACATATGAGCATATGTACAGTGATAGATGTCCTGTGTAAGAACATCAAGTAAAGTGATTTAGTGACTTAGAAGGACCAGATGTACTTGGTGATAGTAAAATGTGTATTGATTAAATATTGCAGTGGGAGTATTATTGGGAGTATTGGGAGTATTATTGTGGAGTATTATCCACACCAGTAGATGTTTAGATTAGCTTTAAACTGAAATATAGCACTACTGCATTTAATCTGCAATGTTCCTTTAAGACTGAATTAATGTTCCATATGTAGTGGACACTATACAGCAAAGAAATGAAACTCATTTTCAGGAAAACACATGAAAATAAATATGAGCCAGATGTCACTGATGTTTTACTGTGCCACTGTTTAAATTGAATAATACACTCTTAGTGAACTGAAATCAGTTCTGAATGATCCAGCACATAACTGAGCTTAGAAGTACAGATGTTAAAAACATTTCAATGCATTAACAGCAGAACAGCAGAAAACCCAACATCTTTCACATTAATGCATTATAAACACATTAACATTGATAGCCCTCATACTATGTAAGGGCTTAAGTACTTATGCTTAATTAGACTTTTTTGTGTATGAATGATAATAACACATACTCTCAGACCATCTGAAGAAATTTAATTTTCATTTATATGACCAGGAAGTGTACATTTCATTAACAATTTTTTAAGAATAAATAAATAATTTTTAAGAAATTTAAAGAAGCAATCAGCAATATTCTCCAGTGATTCCTCTTCATACTGTGACACAGCCATTGTAGTGACACCTAGTGACCTGGATGCATTAGGAAATCTGAACAAAACCTATATTAAACACAGTCATGGGACGCACTGGATGGAGACCCACTCGATGGGCATAAACTGATTTATTTAGGGACTAAAAAGCAGTTTGATGTGAGTTGTACCTTATGGACAAAAATGTTAAAATAATTACAGTCCTCAATATTGTTTGCTATTTTTTGTTGGTAAAAATTATGGATTGCTCCTTTAAGTAATTTCAGACTCAAATAAAGTTGACAAATAAAGTTAAATCCATTTGACTAAATGAAATCATTTGAGCTGCTTGTGGATTTTAAGTTGTGTAATGGCACGAGTGCACCATGAAGTCAAGAATTCAGCTGTATTCTAACTGTATCTGTACCAATCCATTAATAAAACACAACTACCATCATCTTTGACATACTGTATTAACCAACACAGTCTCACGCGAAAACATCGCCTGGGTGACTTTCTCAAGTACCGCGCCTGATCGTATACCCAGTGACGTTTTCTGCTCGTTCGGAAACCAGCTAGTTAGCTCATCGCTCATACAAACAGCGCAGGCGTCTGCGGTGATCCCCGTTTATCCCTGCATCTTAAGTAAAATCCATCCATCCATCCATTATCACACCTGCTTAACCCTTATCAGAATTAATTAAAACATATAAATCTGAAAACACAAACAGTAAAGCAATATGGCGGACGTTTGGCTGCACTCGGGTGATGACGCAAAATCCGGGGGTTTCTGAACGAGCAGAACACGTCACTGGGTAGATGACCGTACTTGAGAAAGTCACCCAGGCGACGTTTTCGTGTGAGACTGTGTTGATATTAACATATTGGACCCATAAAGCATACAAAAACATAAAATCAGATTTGTATACGTACTGAATAAAGAATTTTAAAGATGTGAACTGTTAACACAGGTTGTAAATGTGAAAATATGATGGTAGAAATGAAAATGAAATGAAGCTTATATACAACTACTTACAACAAAAAGCATGTGTGAGGTTCTTAATTTTTTTCCACTTGGGGGCAGTGTTGGCTACTGCTGCATTGGGTGGTTTTCTTGTGCAAATCTTGCTCCTCATACCTCGCTACTTTTACAGTATAAATATGATTTTTATCTATCCATCCATTATCTTCTGATTAATCCTGATAGGGTTTTGGTGAATCCCCTACCCCTTCACAGGGCACCGGGCATCTTAGCTAAACCCAGAACAGTGTGCCAATCAATGGCTGTGCCAGCACATACACTCACACCAGGACAAATTAGAGTACCCAATTCACGGAATCTCCATGTTTTTGGAATGCTGGAGGAAACCCACACACACATGGGGATAACATGGAAACCCTATTGAGACAGGGACTCAAGCATGATTTTATATCAAATTTCAATGATCTTAAGTCTGTTTTACTTGGTCTATCAACATCAAACTAAATTAACACAGGGTTTCAATAAAGATCTCTGAAAGGAAGTTGACGGCAATGTTCAGCGGGAATTTGCTTTCATGCTGTGATGTGTTGAACCAGCCACATGACTCCTGAGGTTTAACTCAGGGTCTGGATGCAGAGAGTATTGTGGTAGGGTGAAAAAAATGAACCCTGAAATGTTCTCCAAAGTTCAAGGTTATATGCAATGTAGTTTGCCGATCTTTCTCAGGGAAAGAGGGTCTGACTGGGCCTGTAAAGTGTGAGAGTGCTGGGTTATTTTTACTGACTGTTTCAGGGAAAGAGATAGAGGAGGGACAGTGAAAGAGAATGAGAGAGAGAGAGGGGGGGGGGGGGGG
>BRDA01073641.1:0-41102 GCA_036984385.1 Crenuchus spilurus | reverse complement strand
CAGCTGCACTGTAAGCCCTAGGATCAACAAATGGCTGAGATAAGCAGTGACCGGACAGTGAGACCTTACACTCCAAAACCTCTCCTCACATACACACACTCACACACAGGCTTGGCTGTAGTCTGTGTGGTATATATAGTTGTTTTAAAGCAAGTGTGAGCTTGGAACCATCCTGTTTAGATATTTTGGATTAGCTTAGACGAGGAAAAATTAAGAAGTTACGCCTATAAAGACTGGGTAATGTATACTGTATTGGAGAAATGCAGTATATTGGTGAGAAGTAGATCTTGATGCACATGAATCTGGGTATAGAGGTACCAAAGCAAATGACACATGGTGATGCATTTTATAGCTCCATAGGTGTTTAGCACCAGGCATTATGGTTAGGGGGCAGACTGGACTATGCTCTTGTTCACCCCATACATTTTTGAGGTGTTAGAGGAGTTTCAACAGAGGTCACCCTACACAATATGGGGTCAGTTAGGACCCTGATTCATCCCAATTGAGCACTGAACACTGCCAGTGACTACCACAGGAAAACTTTTGCCATAGATAGAGACTTCATGGCGTGACAGTCCACACCCATGCATGCAGATTCTCTTCTTCTTTGTGGAATACCATGTAGAAGCAGTTATTTCTGCCCTGGTGGACACCAGGTACTATTTATTGTGTATTCTGCAAGTTTAATTGAGCTGTAATAATGTATGCTCTTTTATCACAAATAATATTGATGGACAAATCGCACTGTTATAGCTTGTCTTCCTTGGTGTTTTCATTTGAATGGCCAGTAGTGCAGTGTCTAAAAAAGAAATGATCTGTCTAAATGATTGACAGGTTTCTTATTTACTGTGAAACCTGGCAAATAATACACAATAGCAAAACAAGGCTCAGTATCTATAAGCATACTGAACAGATCATTTGTTCAGATAAAACAGTACAGATGTTGCACCTACATGCATTTTCAGATCTGGAAGAACCTCAGTAAAGAAAACATTGAACAACAGATTGTTCAGATTGTTCATTCTCGGCATCAGCATTTATTGGACAGATAAACACCCCTATTGGACACCTGTTTTTTTTAAAAAAAGACCTTATTTTAGGATTACTTTGTTTTTAAATGCCTCTTACTCTTTCCTCTGCAGGCTAAACTAATCGTACCCAACAGTACAGCGGGGTTGATTATTGGCAAAGGTGGAGCTACTGTGAAATCTGTGATGGAGCAATCAGGTGCATGGGTGCAGCTCTCCCAGAAGCCAGAGGGTATCAACCTGCAGGAGCGTGTGGTCACCGTCAGCGGCGAGCCTGAGCAGAATCGCAAAGCCGTGGAGATTATCGTGCAGAAGATTCAGGAGGACCCGCAGAGCAGCAGTTGCCTGAATATCAGCTACTCCAACGTCACAGGCCCTGTGGCCAACTCCAACCCTACAGGCTCCCCATATGCTAACAGCACTGAGGTCTTACCCAATGCCGCTGCTGCTGCCACAGCCTCAACCTTGTTGGGCCAAGCAGGCCTAGCTGGCATGGGTGGCTTCCCTGCAGCCATGTCCAGTTTTTCTGGGAACGATCTACTGGCTATCACATCAGCTCTGAACACACTGGCCAGCTACGGCTACAACACGAATACGCTGGGGCTTGGCCTGAACCCAGCTGCTGCATCTGGAGTTCTAGCTGCAGTAGCCGCCAGTGCTAACCCTGCAGCCGCTGCTGCAGCTAACCTGCTGGCCTCTTATGCCAGCGAGGCTTCAGGAGGGGCAGGTCATCCCGCTGCACCAAGTCTAGGAGGCTTCTCATTGGGCTCACTGGCGGCTGCAACTGGGGCCTCCAATGGCTACCTAAATCCCTCATCCCCACTGGTGGCATCCTCACTGCTTGGGACGGAGAAGCTTGGTGAGGGTGGGAAGGAAGTGGTGGAGATTGCTGTGCCTGAGAACCTGGTGGGTGCTATCTTGGGGAAAGGTGGAAAGACTCTGGTGGAGTACCAGGAGCTGACTGGTGCACGCATTCAAATCTCAAAAAAGGGCGAGTTCATCCCCGGCACACGCAACCGCAAAGTAACCATCACAGGGTCTCCAGCAGCGACGCAGGCTGCCCAGTATCTCATCAGCCAGCGGATCACGTATGAGCAAGGCGTCCGCGCCACAAACCCACAGAAAGTGGGCTAGAGACGGAACCCGAGCGGGGGGGAGGGGAACAACAAAGAAAGGACATGAAAGAGGAAGGAATGAGAGAATAAACAAACAGATGAATGACTGGAAGAAACAAGGGGAGGGAAGAGGGTGGTAAAGTAAAAGGTGTCCAAGAACAAGTTAAAACTTCAGAGGAGACAAAAAATACTACTACTACTAATTATAAAGAAATGTGAATGGTGTGAAAGAAGAAAGGTGATTAGTTGTTGGCTGGGGGAAGAGGTGTGTGATTTGTGCATATGAATTTGTGACAGAAATTCTGCTGTTTTTTTTATTTTTTAAACTTGTTTCGAGTGGTGTGGATTGTGAGGGGTCTGAGAATTGAACCCTGTGGCACTCCGAGAGGGAGGAGTCATAGACCTCACCTTCTCTCTCTCTCTCACACAGCCAGGGGCCAGCTAGGTTCCGTTATGATTTTCTGTCATTGGCAGAGCTTGTACAGATTAGTCTAACTACTTGACTGGGACTTCAGACCCGGGGGAAGGGCTTCCCAGTGACCCCTCTCTGCGTCAGCTCAATATAAGCGATACCACTCTTTGCAGATATATGTATGTGTTTTTGGCCTGTGTTCGAAGTAGTCTGGCGGTCTGGACAGGTTGTCCATAGGAGTGGAAGTTAAGCAGAAACTTTGACATGTTTTGTTGCCTCCTATTCTCGCCGGCTTGAGTCGAACCGAGGCATGATAAGACACGCTCGCTAGCCGCTTCAGATCAACATTACCGGCTTTCTTCCATTAATTGGACAGCTCTGATTTTTCTCCATCATGGTTGGTTCCATACGGCCTCACCTTGATGCTTTTAGGTATTACTTAAACCTGTGATTCCAGGTTGACCTGAATGTATAAAGACTTACTAATCTTGATATTTTTTATATGTGATGAGAGGATCAAACCGAGTCTCTGTTTAGCGTCGACAGCTAAACTCAAGTGAAGAAAGGGAACCAATGTCAAAGGTCAGAAGCTCTGTTTGAGAGTACGGGAATGTAAACACACACACACACACACACATGCTTACAACATACCCTACAAGTGCAGTTTAGTTAATGGATCCCTCTTTGGTGCTATGGGAAATTCACTGATGATCAAACATCGAAGATTTAAGAAATCTCATTAATGTTCTTATCTATGGATTTTAGCATTTTGGGGTTACCCCTTAATTCTTAATTGAAAGAAATTTTGTGATTTGGTCATAGTTCCATTACTGAGCAAGCAAGCCACACATTAGAGAGATTCTTTCTTGCTATTTGAAAGGACAAAAACACACTAGTCACCCACTATCTCTTACCTGAGATAACTGACACAGCACTGAATCAGTCGGTTCATCTAAGACCTTCAAATATTGCACTTGAAAAGTGAATAGACCTGATTGGACGCAGGTCACACCTCTAAAAACTGCTCTTCTGACTGGAGGGTTCAGGCGACAGCTAGGCACAGTAACATCACCTTTATTACATGAGCACCTGCAACGTTACACCACACAGGTCACATGTAGGTGTTCAATACTGGTGATTTTCAACTGTGCATTTTTTTTTTTTTTTTTTCTATGAACTGAGCTCAAGCTGATATACCTCATGTTTGGACAGAATGGGATAAAAAGACAGAAGATTTCCAGTTTGTATGCAGTTTAACAAACCTCTCGGTTGCATTTCAGTTGTTGCCTAGTTCACTACTGAGCTCTTGATGTCAGACTGTCTGCGGAGGGTCTGGCAGTGGAAGGGATGGAGCATATACAATGTGACACAGCCTTCGTAACAATAATAATAAATAATAAGCTGTTATCTACACCAGTGCTGGTGCAAGCTATTTGGCCTGGAGGAGACCCCATGTGGTTGCAAGACACAGATTCATACAGAGACCGTCCTTCTCTGAGAAACTGCACACTGCAGGCATTGACCTTCTGCGCAGGTCTATTTCTTTTTGCTGCTCTACAGAGCGTTTGCTGCCATAATGTTACACTTTCTCCCCGCAGTCATCTTGCCACTCATAGTTCTATGGAAAACAGCATGGCAGAGTAATAAATAGCATTTTTTCCTGTACCAGTTTCAATGTTTCTGCTGCTAACTGCATTTTTTAGTCCATCCTGGGACATAGGAGTTACAGAATGCGCAGGGACTCTTGTACAAACAGAAGACGGTGATCTCTTTAAAACCACACTGTGAAATAAGCGGCCGACGCCATCATAAACTCTGGAATGTACTGTACATATTACACCGTTTGTTAACACACAGCATGGCAGGGTTAAGCAAAGAACCAGAGTGAGCACAAGGACACTGGAACCAGGGCTTGATCCAGTTCACCTGTGGATGCGAGGGTCAAACCGGTTTCTCAGACAGCGCTGCCATGGTGCCATGGTCTAGGGTAGCTCGGCTGTAGAGCCATGATATAAATGGCTATATCATCTAACCATGGTCTGAGATGGTTTTGTCTTGCAAACCAGTCGTGGTTTGACTATTCTTTCATGGACCTTAGGAAGTTCTACCATGGAACTGAGAGATGGTTCTGCCATGAGACCATTGTCTGTGATAGTTTAGTCATGGAAGCCTATTTTGAGACAGTTCTGCCATACAACTAGTCTGACTGTTCTGTCATGAACCTTGGACCTTAGGTAGTTCTAACCTGGAAGCATGAGATGGTTCTGCCATGGGACCATTGTCTGTGATGGTTTGCCCTTGGGATCCTGATCTCAGTTCTGCTGTAGAACAATGGTCAGGCTATTTTGTCATTGACCATGGACCTTAGGCAGTTCTGCCATAAAAGCATTAGCTGGTTTTACCTTGTGACCGTTGTCTGTGATGGTTTGACCATGGGAGCCTGGGCTGTGACAGTTCTGCCATGGAACCATGGTGTGACTGTTCTTTCATGAACCATGGACCTTAGGCAGTCTTGCCATGAAAGTGTGAGATGGTTCTGCCATGTGACCATTGTCTGTGATGATTTGAACGTGGAACCCTGGTCCAAGACAGTTCTTCCATGGAGCCATGGTTTCATATGGCTCTACCAGGAAACCACGTCAGTTCTTCCATGGGACCGTGGATTGCAATGGCAAGGACAAGTGGCCTGAGATGGTTCTGCCGCCCAGAACGAGATACTTGGGGTTACTCTCTAACCACTCGGCATTCAGACCCTTCATTAATTAGCATATCTCCATTTGAACTGTGGTCTTCTATATATAACTATACGGCAATGCCCAATCTTTTACTGACCTAAATACACATGCACAAAGACATTCATCAACTGCCTCCAATTCCCAGACCCTAATCTGCTTTGCAACGGGGGGAACAGAAACAGGGGGGTAGGGAAGGAGGAGTGTGAGAGGTACAGAGAGAGAGAGAGAGAGATCCATTTATATGCATTGCATAATTGTGATAAAGACTGCCATAGGAAATCTTATCCCCATCTTTCACGCATGGCACGTTTGACAGGCCGTTGATCAAGAAACCATTTTATAATATTCATCCTTTCTGTGACTTCTTGTTGTCGAGGTGCAGTTACTTTATGCTGTAGGTTTCAGGCTAAATAATTCATTTTTGAGACCTGATATGGATGCAATTTTAGAAGCACAAGCACAGGACCACCGCAGAGGTGGTTCGAGCCCTGCGTCCCCACCGTGTATTTTATCAAAAAAGATACATTTTTAACATGTTGAGAATGAATATGAAAAAATCAAGATTTTGAATAAGAACACAATCTCTCTTTCTCTCTTTCTGCTACACTCTTTATACCTCTTTGCTCTCTTCTTTCTCTTTTCACTACCTCTTTGCTCCCTCTTCACTGGTGACCTCCTTTCCTCCTTTCCTCCTTTCTTTCTCTGCCCCCCTCTAGTGTTTTCTCTTTTCCACTTTTGTCTCCTTTTGCATCCACCGTTTGTATGCTTTTCATGTTTTCTTCTCTTGCACTTCTCTCCTCTGGTTATTGTCCGGCAGATTCAGTGGCTTCAACTTCTGGGGCTACAGCCGTGTTCAAACGTTCCTTGTAATCCTCTTGCCAGGGCAGTGGATGACTGTTGGAGACTGACACTGCAATCATTATGCCATTAGACTGTGCCGCCGACCCACAAGCTCACATCCCGTCTGTGAACTCTGACCTTCAAAAGGTTCTGTACCTCTACCTAACAACAACTTCTGGTAGACGTTGGCCTTTTTACGGCTGATCTAGGATCAGTTTGTCCTACTCAAACCCTGACCTTCGAGAAACCTCTAAACTGGACTCAGATCAGTGTAAAGGGATTCTTCTTTCCTATAATGCCAGCGCCCTGAAATGCAGGGAACCGGGCGCTCTAAGAGAGGGCCTGGACATCAGTCCAAGCCAGGAGCACAGTCCAGAGCAAAGAACCTCCTGGGAAAAGGGGGGAGGGGGGCAAACCTCAAGCAATGACATCACTGTCGCTTGCATCCTGCGCTCACTTCTCCTCTAGGAGAACAGGTCTGAGGTCAGCTTTTCGTTCTCCCTTCTCCCTGTTTTTTAATGAAACTGTGGATTCCGTCCTGTCCCATGGTCTTCGTGGAAACTTTTGTGTCGTTCTCTAGTTTGTAGTCTAAATGCAGTTGTCTTGCGCCGTGGGTTTCAGTGTGTGAACTCCGTTATACTCGTGTGTATGACGACAGTGCCAATCGAGCCAGATTAAGATTAGCTTTCGCCATTTGTCCGTGCATTAGAAACGCTCTAATCGGAGTGCTGGTGTCCACATCAACGTCACTGATGATTTTAGATCTACATAAAGAAAAATGTAAAGAAATATTGGAAGCAATATTGTAGCATGTTGTCCAGTTTTTTCTGTGTTTTTGTTATGTCCGTTGTATGAACCCTTGGATTTAATACGATTTTGAATGAATAGGTTTACATGTACTTTTTTTGTAATACTGTAAGTTAAAAAATAAAAAAATGCTGCTATTTGATAAAGTGAAATATACAAGAATTATTTTAGTTGAAAAAAAAAGATGTCTGATCTGTTCATTAGAGTTAATGCTCGTTTTTGGCAGGAGCACAAACGAGGTGTATCGATACTAATAACATTAGTCAAACCTGTGCCAGATTAGAGCCATGCAGCTTCTCAACATGTAGATGTGTGATCAAGCATTTTAGATATTGATAACTAGACGCATCGATCAAGTGCCAATCAATCAATACCTTTTTAGTTTCCAATGAAAAGATAATCAAAAGAGTTTTAAAAAAATGGAAACGTGAAATAAAGAATAAAAAAACGCGAACAAAGAGCAATGTCAATGTTGTTTTTAAACTCCATAGTCGCATAGAGAATAATAATAATAGTTCTTTTATGCATAAACATGGTTTTTATACACTCGGTCGAAAAAGCATCCTGTGCATTTGTTTGACTTTGTGGCTTCCACGCGGCTCTTCCTTCATATTCTCTCTGTAGGTCGGCATGGAGTAGGCGTAAAACATGTTATAATCATGTCGTATTAAGCATTCATAACATGTCCCATTTATGAAAGTGTGTTTCGTGGAGTTAGATGTTTCTCTTTTTTGCACGTCTCTATTGCATGATATCCAAGTGAATTATTGGGGGGGCGGGGAATCAAAACTAACATAAAAAAAAAAAAACGCACTATAAAAAAAATACACAAACTAATGTTTAGTTGAGTGTCTGGAGTCATTCTGAGGCACAGTTTTGCATGTGGCACAGATCGAATCACTTTCTTTTTCTGGTAACAGCTTCATTTTTCGGTACTTTTTGTTATTTTTTTTTATGGGAAGAGCTTTTTATAGCTATAAACATTTTACGCTAACCATGACAACTGGAACTGCACTGTAAAATAAAATTTACATTAAATGTTGGATCAAAAAGAAGAAAACAAATCAACTTAAAGGTTTAAAGTAGATTTAGTGATTGGGTTTGGTTGTACTGGGTGGCACTTTGGCTATGTTTGTTAGGGTTTGGTACAGGGTGGACTTTGGTTGTACTTGGCAGGGTTTGGGTACTGGGTGGAACTTTGGCTGCGCTAGGTAGGATTTGATTACTGGGTGGGGCTTTGGTTATGCTGGACAGCGTTGTGGTATTGGGTGGAGTTTGGGTTGTTTTGGGGTAGGTTTGGGTGGAGTTTTGTGATTTATCTTCACTGAGCTGATTGAAATTTTGAATTGCTAAATTCGGAAGAAAGTCATTCCCAGTTTTACAGTGTCGGGGACAGAAATGTGGTGGTCTGCCATTCTTAGGGAAGATGCCCATGCATGCTAACATTACACTCTGTTATGTTATACAGTGCTTACATTGCGTGGCGTTACACTACGGTCTCACAGCTTGATTCTCCTAACCCCAGATGTAATTTATGAATGTATTTGCATTTTTACATAAAATGTTAACAGAATGTTATTTCAGTGTTCTGTGTCTGTAGGTGGAGGCTGTTTTAAACTCATGTAGCGGTATGTATCAGTGTACGAAAGGCCCGACGCCACATTAGCGCCCTGTTTTTTATCTCCCCATGTCATTTTCTCCCTTCCGTTTCTTGTCGTCCACCGTGGCATTGAATGCACTTTACTGAGCATTAGGTTCCCATCCCAAAATACACACACACACCCAGTCCCAACCTCCTGGATGCAAAACCCAAACCAAGCAACCTGTTTTTAACCTTGGAAACCTTTGACAGAGAGTGCTGTTTTTCTTGTTGCTCTTGTAATTTTTTTGTTTGTTCTTGTTATTATTATTATTTGAGTGTCTGTACAAAAAAGTTGTACTTTTTTTAACATATGTTCATGTTTTATGTTTTCTTCTGTTATTTTTTGAGGGAAATATGAAGGAGTGTGTGAGATTCCAGCATTCCCCCCCTGCCATCCCCCTACGGCATTCCCTTTGTGTGTGTGTGTGTGTGTGTGCGTGCGTGCGTGTGAGAGAGGGTGTGTATGTGATTGTGTCTGTAATTTAATGACACACAAGCCCTTGTTACTGTTACTATTCTTGTTTCTTTTTGCCAATCAAATGCTTTGAATGTGAACAGTGTTCTTTTTTATTTTAAATCTGTAAGTTATGTTCATTGAAGAGGAATGGAAAAATAAAACGGAGAAACCTCGGAAAAAAAAAAAAACGTTTTGGCGCTATCGATCAGCACAAATGAAAGCCCTTTTCACGCTCAAAACCCGGGACGTTACCATGATGCTTTTGTCACTACCGTTCTGCAGTCCTTAAACAGTATTTTAATGAGACAACTGTATTACATATGAAATACATATGCTATAAATGTCCAGCTAAACAGGACGCAATGTTGAAAGGCGCCTTTTTCAATTCAATTTAAATTCCCATTAAGTTTTATCACCTACAATCTGAAAAGTCGCCTGAAAACAAAAGCAGCACTAGCATTGTTTTGCCCTCCAGGGCAGGTTTAACAACTTCTCTTTAGAATCTTGTACAAAGTTGAGTCTTGTGGTGTTTTCTCACCTGCACTTTCTAGTCTGATTAATTTGGATATGATTCATTTGGGTTGGTCTGAAAACAGTAATTGCATGTGGGTACAAAAAAAATGCACCAAGACCTATAAAAGTACATTGTCCCATATCAATTCTGGAATGGTGTGGTGTGTTACACTACACAAATTGCAAGGTACACAAGTGTGCTTTGCATTATGAGATGTGGTAGAGTACATAAACCGAAAATTTACTTTAGCAGCTACTTTAGAAGCCAGGAAAATGAGTGACTGAATTCTTCATTCATAAATGATGGCGGAGTATTCAGTAACCCGCTATCCTACCAATAGATTCAAACAGATGGTGGGAAAAGCTTTTGCATGTTGACGGTTAGCATGTACGTTCTCAATGTTAACAATGTAGGCAGCACATCTTCTCAAAGTCTGAAGCAGTATCACATCTTCAACATGTACTTTAGCCTGGTACTGTGCATTGACCAGATAATTACCAAAGCTATGAACAGGCAACGTCTCTGTTGTAAAATAACATTGAAATATGTACTAATCCAGAGCCCAGAACCTTCTGCCTATATTGTTTTTTGTATTCCCACCTCAGACACATCTGACAAATAAGTGGAGTGAATAGTCTCACATGGTTTGTTATGATGCATTTTTGGAAAATGTATGTTAACAAACTCGACAACTTCTTCAGACCAGAGCAAGTTAATTACAGGTGTGAAAACAGCCTCAAAATGTCATTGTCACTGTGTCGGCTGTAATCTAGACATTACCGTAATTCCCACTAATGTTCTCATGTGGTCCTTACTGGGTATTGGACTGCGTTTCATGCATACAGGTTGCCTATTTTGCTCACTATTTACTATCTAACTCCCGGGTAAAAGTGCGAGTGTGAAAGGGGCTAAAGGAAGCGGGTTAGGTTATGCTGCTGGATCTGACTCATGTCAACGTCTTCCAGATGTTTATTTCACTGTCACTTTTAGGGGCACACATGGTGGTTTGTCAGCATAATCAATCTAACAGCACAGTCATCAACTACATGTTGTGAAACAGATCAAATGTTCAAGCAATAGAAATTAACGTGTGAGGAAATAATGGATGATGTGTGATGATGTGAAATAAGCCTCTAATCGGAGACCTACAGCTAGTGCTTCAGACCAGATTACGCACACGTACGGAGGTGAAAGTGCTGCACTGCAGTGTTACAGTGTGGGGCGTAATTATGATGAATGGAGAGACGTGTGTTAGTCAGACTGTGAGACATCAACTAAATTTGCACCAGAACATTTAATATGGCAGAATAAATAGAAGAAAATGCACATATTGACTCCTGATAACAATAACATTAACAATAATAGCAGTGCTAGTGCTTTTTCTAGCATTAAGGCACTATTATTGTAAGGTTACAGAATGCAGACTAGTGATGAATGTAATTATCATTATTACAGGGTACTAGAAGCATACTTACCCATTTGATTTACTCAGAATGTTTTTTTTGTTTGTTTTTTACAAAAAAAAATTGAACTTTTGGCCAAAACAGAAGCAGCTAACATTAAATCTCAGCCTCATGCATCATCCTTATTCCTGCTCTAACCCACCCCACCCAAATACACGAGTGCCAAAGTAGAGCAGGACTATTTCTAGACTTCTTTCAGCTCCATTAGTGCCATACGCCCGCCACAGTCTCTCCATTTCTATGACGTTCAGACATGCTAAAGAGATTAGCAGGTTAGTTCTGCCTTAGCTATGTGCTACTAGTTGGCCTAGTGCTAACAAAACTGAGCAGTGCTCTTCTGAGATGGCTAAGTGTGTGGAGCTGTACACTAATCATGGGTTGCGCAGGTGGAAGCTAATGCTAACAGTGACTAGCATTAGTGTCCCCAATGCTAACTGATAGCTGACAATTTTTTTACCATCGATCATTCAGCTGTTCTTTTATCCCTGCAAAATGAGGTGTCTCAACGCCCACCGGACCACTGAGGATCTGGTCCTTGACCTCTGACCTCATGAACTCATCAGACTCATTTCTTTGACAGTTAGCGACCCCTTGAGAAGCTTTTATGTTCACAAGAAAATTGCTCCTTGCTCTTTTTTCCCCTCAAAACACTGGACTGGCGAAGGAAAGAAAGAACAAAAAAACAAAAAAACAAAAAAATAACGTGTTGCTGATATCTTTGATGTTAATTTTTGACTGTCAAGCAGGAATTGATGCAGAATGGGACTGTTAGCATAAATGTCATTGTTGCTTGTTGGGATTAATGATGCGACAGACCAAAGTTAATATGTCACTGTGGTTCATAAGATTCAGAACATTTGTTCTTAGCGACAGTAATCATACATTTGATGAGCTTCATTGCAGCATTCTTTCATTTTCTTGTTTTTCAAGTGCAGAAAAAGAAGTGGGTGTTTATAGCATGGAAACGAATGATCGATCCCATTTGGACGGCCGTCTCTTCCTTCAGAATTCTTTAGAAACTCACCAATTCTGCTCCCACAATCTTTTCCCTGTGCCTACTCCTCTTCAGAGAGAGATTTTAACTAATATATGCAGTTGGATTTGATTAAAACAAATACATATGTGCCAAATCTTCCTAAGCGTACCTTTTAAAAATAATGCCAGGAGAAGTCCAGAATGAATGTAAAAGGTACCCTGTACCAAATGTGAGGATGCAGATTCAAATCCTCCATGAACTCCATCCAGAAGCTTTTGGTTTAGCATGAAGAGCTTCGGCAAACAATGAACTTCTGCTGTCAGTCCCATTCCAAAAAACCTCTAACCAGCTTCTCATTAGATGCCATCTTACCCAACAGAGACAGTGACTGAGCGGAGAGTTTAGAGTTTCTGGTTGAGTTTGGTTTATTTGTTGTATTTATTTTCAATGTCATTGTTTCAATGGAGGGTGATTAATATCTAATGTTGCTGTGGTATTGTGTTTGTAAGAAAAAAAAGACAATAAGATGAAATCAAACAAACAACAGCGTGTTGATTTTTTTGCTCCCACAGTTCTGAATGTTAAAAGACCCATTTACTATCTACTTAGTTATGGTGCTTTTCTTTGGAATAGACATTAGACACTTCAACAACCACCGATTGGCAACATCCACCAAAAAACTGTACCCTGTGACCTCTGAATTATCACCACGGCTTTGTTTTCAAACCAGCGGGGAAATTGCAAACCTCACAACCCTGGCTGCATCCTGTGTTCCAGCCAAGGCTGTCAACCACTTAATTGCAACTGTGGCCACACCTTCGATATACGATATAGTATAATAACAATTTAAACACTAATTTCTGAGGGGTAAAACACTGACAATATTAGCGTAAGGAAAGCTTAGAATCAGAGCTAAAATATGGAAAGATCGTTTAGTTGATTAAAGTGACACTGAAAATGCTGTTTTTTTTCACTTGAAAAACATGGTATGGGTGAAGATATTACATGTCAGCAAAGGCAGGGAGGGAAGCTGAGCCAGGATGTGAGAATGAATGTTGGTTGTCTTTTACTTTCTTCCCTCTAAGTCAACACTAAAAGCACTTTGGTTTTGTTCAAAAAGCTGCAACCTCTGCAGTAACAACAAACAGCTTAAACTGCTGTGTTCTCAAAGGGTCTCAAATGTTTTATGTGACATCACAACCCTGGTGAATTCAAATTTTTTATCTTAACAGCATATACTATTTATTGTATTATTATTATTATTATTATTATTATAGCCAATTATTGCAATTTTTAAATAATCTCCATCTACCAAATAATTTTATACATTGACAGCCAGCTTTATCAGTGTAGATACTGTATAACACTGTTATAGCTCCCCCTAGTGTCAGTATCACCACTCTACAGGCAGCATTAGCAATGTAGCTACTGAATAACAGTTATAGCTCCCCCTAGTGTCAGTATCACCACTCTACAGGAAACTTTATCAGTGTAGCTACTGTAGAACAATGTTAGAGCTCCCCTAGTGTCCGTTTAACAAGATAAAGGCATAACTGATAATTCTATCCATCCATCCATCTTCAATGGGCAGGGCACTCTGCCATTCCAGCCAAACCCGGGAGAAGGAACCAATCCATTGCTGGGCAATAATCCTGTCCTTTCATCTCAGTTTAACAATTATTTTATTTTAGTTATTTATATTTTTTCACATGCAATACAAAAAAATATATCAGAGTTATATTTCGACCATTGGCTGCCCTGCCCTCAGCCACTGAAAAACCTGTTATCGGTTGATTGTGAGTGTTTATGTAGTTTTGGTTTTCTGTAATACAGGCCCTTTAAAGCTATGCTAGCTTGAGTTTTGTCACCTGTCTCTCTCCACCTTCCTAGAAAATAACTGACTGAATCTGCTAGAAAACTTGCACTTACACAGCCTATGCTGTTGTCAGTCACTGCTACAGAGGACACAGAGGCTGTCAGTTTTCTAATCATATTACTGACAGTGCCACACACACATACACAGCGCCAGAGCAGCCTCATTCAGCCTTCTCCAAGTAATGACATCACACAGATGAAACTCTTTTCTTGTCGGTCAGTGAAACCATTTTAGTGACCGCTGCCTGATTGCAGTCTTGATTCCCTTGGCTAGTCCAGCTGAAGTTCCTCCTCTGCCGCAGTTTCATCAATCAATGACATTCCAAGGTCATTGGCATTGGGACTGCAAATGATTAGATCCTGCTCTTTAATACCAATCCTGCCGACTACGCCATTAAAAGAGGCAGGCGAGTTTAGGCAGAACGCATTGGTGATAGAACGTACAGGTGTGGGTCCATAATACCCCCCTCATCCCTCTTTTTCTTTCACAGTAAGATAGTAATGGAAGAGGATTTGATGATAAAAATCATGTTGTCAAGGCGACAGGTTTGCCGCTCTCGGGGTATTCCTGTCACGACTGCATCGCTATGCCGCCGTAACCCTAGCAACCCAGCACTCCTCAGCATCCGCACTGAGAGCACCAGGTGAATACCAGCAAAACATCAACCACCACAGTCAGAAGGTATAAGTTAATCAGTGACGGCGCTGTTAGTCAGGGGCTCATTAGCAAATTGCGCCACCAAGTGAGGACTTGCTAAGGAACATCCCTGTTTGGGACAGATGTGAAGTGCAGTATTGATATGGACACTTCTAATGGGCACTTTATTAGAAACCCACACCTTCCACTTAATTAGAAGCCTAATTCATAAACAAGCCCAGAATAACCTGAGTTGGTCCCTTGCCATACACAGAGACACTTCAGAGCACTGCATGCGAAAAACACCCTGCAGTGGACACGACAATTTACAGGTCAAATGATTGTCATAGGCTCTATTCCCCCTAACATGCTCTCCTCCCAAACCATCAGAGCACAGCCTGCACTCCAGTGTAAGGACTGTGCTGCAGTTTCTATCAGAGGCTGATCAATAACTGTTAATGACGGTGTACCGTAGCTGATTCAAGATGCGGCTCGCGCGCTGCCGTTGCCATGGAAACCGTAGCTGCAGTGCTGCGGGCTGAAATTGGGAGTCGGAGAGGGAAAAAAAAAAGAAAGATGGGGAGGGCAGGCAATTCAGGTGGGGTGGATGAAGGAGAGAAAGAGGCAAATCCTGCCGCCTGCGCTGTTTCATTTTCATTTGAATTGATTTGACTTTGTATCTGGCTGGCAGTAATGTAAAGCAGTGTGTGTGGCTGACAGTAATGTAAAGCAGTGTGTGCATTCGTTCCTGTTGAGAAAACATGTGTTTAGGTGTATCTTTGTGGTGCCACTGTTGGCCCCAATCTTTCCACAACACTTAAGCCAGTGCAGAGGGGACAGTTCCACTCCAGTCCTGCAGGTGGCAGCGTGGACGCTTGACGGCTCGTTATTAACATCAACGAGTGGTTTACTCAGAATATAAAGTACACGTTAGAGTTATTGTAGCGACGTTGACATCGAAATGTTTACGAATAAAGTTGTATGTATCGCCTGTTTTACGTACATTAGGTGTTAGTTTAGAATGAAACGCGTATGCTAAGCGGAGACGCCACATTGGGACGTGTCTCAAATCAACCCCTCGCTCCCTAGTTGGTGAGCTACCGAATACCGCCATATTAAAGTTGTAGTGTAATACATGAGGGAACGAGGGATTGATTCGAGACACGACCCGAGCAAGTTTCGTTTAGCTAGTGACAGCTAACGATAAGCTCCGATTTTAGATTGCAGGGACGTTTTAAAAAGATGGCAAAGCCGTGTACAATTTCTGAAGAACTGGAAGAATACATCGTGAAGGCTGTAAGTAACTTTACCTCCGTAGCTGACAGTTTAAGCACTGTTTTTTTCAGTCTAGATGAATTGGAGCCAGTGAGCGGTACGTTAGTAGTAAATTGAATTTTTTTGTGAACACAGGCGCCTCCAACTGTTTACTACGTCCCAGATTTCATTACAGAGGCAGAGGAGGAGTATCTTTTACAACAGGTAGCCTGCATTTATCTTACTACGCACAGCCTTTCTGTACGGAGCCCATAAGGTGACATAATGTGTAAATAAAAATAACGCGTGGTCACGACTTGCTTAACTATCTCGTTTCCATGCCTTAGTACAGAGCTGGACAGCCAACTCGCGAGCTACATGCGGCTGTACAAGTGCAGCTCTTCCACTAACAGATGAGTTTATTAATCCCACATGTAAGGCACAGGTTTTATATATTAAACAGGTATTATACAGGTGTCCCATTTTGTCCTTTACCCAAACGACCGTGAATAAAGATCTGGTGAGGAAATTTAGATTAATAAATCTGTGTGAAAAAGACCTCCTGACAGACTAGTATACTTATATTTGTGTAAATACATAGCTTTTATGTTTACTAACCCTGTAAAACTGCTTTGTGACATTAGTTGTAAAAAGCACTTTATAAATAAATTTAAAATTTTACTTCTGGTAGTAATACATTTCTGTCTGACTCTTTGTGCCTGATAAGTTGCCCTCCCCTGTCTTAGTAAGTTGTGGCCATGCCTTTACCATCATGTTCCCACACATTACTAAGTTGCCATGCATTATATTTATTTATATGGGATATCACCTTAGGGGCTCCATATTTTTGTCCGTTTGTGTAATTTACAGGTTTACAGAGCCCCAAAACCCAAGTGGACACAGCTGTCTGGAAGAAGACTACAAAACTGGGGTATGTATTCATACATATGTATATGTATTAATAACAATAATGAGATCCCATTCAAATCAATCATCAGTTAATCATCTCCGTAAGATGTCAACATCACACGTGTTCCGACCACTATTATCTCTAAATATATAAAAAATATATTTAAAAGACTATTCATTCATTTTGCGCTGTGGTACTGTGAGTGTTTTGATGTCAACTTTAAAATAAAATGAGCCTGTAAACCTTCTCCTCTCAACCTGTCCTTTTTTTTTTACATGCAACGAGATTTTCAAAATGTCTGGCAGGAAAACCACAAACCTGGCAGCTCCTGACGTAACGTCAAGGTCAAATGAGGAGCTCTGGATCACACACCTCTGTGTGCTAACAATCAGCAGAGTTGTAGTAAATGTTCTCTATCACACCCCCATCATAGACCGAGAATATCACTGCATCCTCATTAAACAGTTCAAATACAACTAATCCTACGTGCTAACACTACTGGGCAGTGACTTTACATCACATGTCCAGCCAACCAAAATAATAAACAGGCAGTTTTACTAAAGGGGAGTCTTCTTATATAACAATGTTAAAGGTTTAGTAACGTGCAACACTCCCCTGTATGCAAGCACACTGGTCAATGGTTGTGCAATTTCACTTTCACTTTTCTTCCACCAGGTGGCCTACCTCATCCAAAAGGAATGCTAGCGGAGAAGCTCCCTGACTGGCTGCTGACATACACAGAGAAAATATCTGCCCTTGGTGCATTTGCTGGGAAAAGTGCCAATCATGTGCTTGTGAATGAGTACAAGCCAGAAGAGGGCATCATGGTAATGTTATACACGGCTAGCTTTGAGTTACACTTGGGCAGCGCATAATATGTGATGTTAGTTTGGTGTTCTGAGGATCGTACACACATCTGTATCACTGCGAGTGGGTCACTACCCAAAGAGCAGCTCTGGTCAGACACTGATCATTGGTGGCAAATCCATTGAAGCTAAGCAGGTCTGGACTTGGTTAATACATGGAATGGAGGCCTACAAGGAAAGTTTGTGTGTCTGTTAGAAGTGTAGCTTGTGGACAAGAACAATTCCTGTGTTATGTGTGGATCCCAGTGCCCCAGTGCAGTAGAAATCACTCCATCTTTCAAGGTCCAGGTTCTCTAATGTAGAAAAAAGCTCCCTGGTCATTTCCTCTAGAAGTAGTACTGATGTCCTGCCTAAATGCCCCTCATAATCATTCCCATCTTCATAAACTGGCTCAGTCTCCAAACCTCTTTAATAGCTCATGTGTGCTTAGTGGATCCTGACCACTGGTTGTAGTTGAGGTGATTCTGATGTCTGTCCCAAATGTCAAATAACTTTGTGAGTCTACATGATCACTGTAGAAATGGAACTAAGATTAGATGATGGCTAACATCAAGCAACCCAATTGTGCTGAGAATGGTCCATCATCCAAATAATATCTGGTCAATAATGGTCACTTTACATGTATGGAAAGGTGATCAGTTCTACTATAACAGACAGGCTATAGTCTTAAT
Source organism: Crenuchus spilurus (assembly GCA_036984385.1). Classification (NCBI taxonomy): domain Eukaryota; kingdom Metazoa; phylum Chordata; class Actinopteri; order Characiformes; family Crenuchidae; genus Crenuchus; species Crenuchus spilurus. The sequence continues at coordinate 22,900 of BRDA01073641.1, read as the reverse complement.
ATCATATCTGACATCTCTGTGGAGCATTTGCATCAAGTTTCGGAACTTTTCCTCTTTCTCTCAGCCTCATGAAGATGGTCCACTTTACCACCCCACAGTAACAACAATCACCCTGGGCTCCCACACTCTGCTGGACTTCTACACACCTGTGGATCAAACGCAGGTAGAGTTTGAAGAGATGACCCATATTATTATAGTACAACCTCAAATAAAAAGCTGTATAAAATATACTGTATAATTAACTATACAACATTCCTGCAAATGATACTTAGATAATAATGTGCTTTTGACCAAATCAGAGCTCACATTTCACAAACAGTTTGAATCCCAGTCATGCTGCTTGACATCAGCAGCCAGAGTCTAAAACTGGCCGTGTTCTCTCCGGGTGGGTAGATGGCACTCTCTTTCCATCACAAGTAAGTAATGTCCTGCGCTTTCATCTGAGCTCATTGGCTGCCCAGTGACGACGTTTCAGCAGCAGTTGGAAAAGAGGTGGTGGCTAACTTCACATGCATTAGAGGAGGCATGTGCTAGCCTCCACCCTCATTAAAAGTGATTGGGAGAGAATGAGAGTCCCATTAAATCCATACATTGATTACTACATTGGGGGGGGAATTGGTTAAAAGCTCACCTTTGACTTGAAGCCCAGATCATAAACTGAAGATCTCTAATTTTGGACACATTATGGGAAGAACCAGTTCACTTGAGAAGACAGTTATACTGTCTTGCAGTTGGGTAAAAGAGGAAAAGAACCAGCAAAATGATGGATGGATACAATCATGATCAGGAGAAACACTTCCAATTTGACACAATAATACTATTACTACTACTTATTATAATAATAATAATAATAATAATAATAAATACTCTCTCTCTGTCTGTCTCTCTCCCTCTCTCTCTCTCTCAGACTGGAGTCCCTCAGACTGAAGAGAGCCGCTACATGTTGTCATTGTTACTACGGCGGCGCAGCCTGCTGATTCTGCAGGGCGAGATGTACGAATGCTACCTGCACGGGATTCGCAGTGTTGCTGTAGATACACTGACAGACCAGGTGGTCAACCTGTGTGCGGCGGGTGGTCAGGTGGGCAAGACATTGACTCGTGGCACCAGGGTTTCTCTCACCATCCGCCACGTGCCCAAAACCTGCCACGCAAACCTGCTGCTCTGCAGGAAGTGACATTCTCATAGAACCAGGATGTGACATCATACACTCAGAAAGTGACTGCATGCTGGAAAACGAATTGGTGAATTGTTTAAGGTCACTGTGCTGAGCACAGGTGTTCAATTACAAGAGCCAAAAATGATCCAAACTTAAGACATTGTAGCCAACAGAAGTTTTAATATCACTTATCAGCACTTTCTGTACTGATCACTGTCTCTATAATAACCGCTGTGCAGGTTTGAACATGTGAGTTCATTTATGACTGCAGTGCAACAAATATGGCTGCCCCGCTTATGATTTGCAGAAAGAAGAGCAGCATGCATTTGGACATCTGCAAACAAAATGTGGAGCGATACTGTAAGGAAGGTGAATGTTTCTTAAAAAGAATAATTACTGGTAATGAGACATGGATTCATCACTATGAGCCTGAGAGTGAACATCATAAAAAAACCTCAATTGGCCACCAAGAAAAAGTTCAAAAGTCAAACCATCAGCTTGAAATTTGATGCTGGCAGTTTTCTGGGTCCTGAAAGAAGACATAAGAGGATGAAGATTCAATAATAAAAACAGTCAATGTTTTTATTTTAAAGACCCCAGCGTTTATTTCATTGTACACTTTAAACATCTGAGATGACACTTTATGGTAAAATAAGAACATTATCTACAAATACAAAAACTGCAATAAACTGTGTTGTGTTTTCACTTTTTAAACACATTAATCTGTGTGGTGGTGTAAGTAATGGCTTTTCAGCATTTGATCCAGTTTATTCTTTGTGGTATAGCTACAAAGCATTGCTGGTTTACATTCAGACAAGAAAAATGCATTTCCAGTGACCTCTAGTGGATATTTTTAGCCTAACATACCTCTACCGACTGGTAGAGAAGTTCAACACCTTCAATGAGATGTACAGTAGTGACTCAAATGTGCTCTACCAATAAATTACTGACAAAATTTCTCCCAAATTCTAAATAGAAATATTGTCATTTAGAGCATTTACAGAATTTAGAAATTTAGAATATTTACAGAAAATGAACAACTGGTCAATGGTGCAATGTTTTCAAGCTTTGAATAATTCAAAGTTAATGTTTTTTTAATGTTAATGTCACATTTAATTTGAATGTTTTTAAATGTTTTAAATGCTAATGTTTTGACTTTTAAAGAGTTCAGATATCAGTATTTGATGTTTGTTGGGTGACTTTATGCCACTTCTGAAGGAGATTTGCATAGTTGAATGCCTTGTGACTGTCCATCTGTCTTTTTAGAGGTATTCAGTGGGTTTCAATTCAAGGTTGATTTGAAGTTGTCTTAGAGCTGTAGATATAGTACCAGCTTTGGTCATTGTGTATGAGGGGTGAACAGAAGTGGAATCCAAACCATAACAGCTGGTTCTGGACCAGTATGGAGCTTTTATACCAGCTCTGGCACATCTTACTCAAATGACTCCATTGCAAATCCAAAGAGGTCCGTTTGGATTGATGTCCCTTTAAAGCACAAAATCATGTCCACACCCCTGGGCGTCCACTTCTCTGGAGATCCTTTCTAAAAGCACACAGGCTGAGAAGAGGCGGTTGCTGCAGTAATATTTGGTGAGATTTACATTCTTAACCAATAAACTAAAAACCTCTGTATAGTGATGAAGATACAAAGTCTAAAAGTCTCTTTCTGCAGAGAAGCTTGTAGTTTAATGTTGTGGTTGCTGTACAGACAGGCAGAATTTGACAGCCTAACGAGGGTTTGTTTATATTATTTGTTACATTGTTTATAAGCTCGTAACATTGAAAAACATTTAACACACGTGTGTCTCGATATTTTAATCCAGTTTGACAAGACTTGTGACTAGTTTTTCGGTTGTTATGCCAGTTAGTGGTCTAACGCAGTAACTCAAGAATTGTAGACCTTTTTGATGATTTTGGTGGTGTTTTTGTTGCATAGATTGTTTAAAAGGATTTAAAAAAAGAAATATTGCTGTTTAAACCAACTGATAAGTCCTGTGACTAGTTTTGGACTATTATGCTAGTCACCGTTAGCTAATTTGCTAATGGACATGGCTAAATCAGTCTTGATGTTTTATTTAGTGGTTTGGGTTCTGTTTTGAGGCACTGGAAATAAAAACAGCATTTAAAACATAAATATCGATGTTCAAACCAGGTGACAAATCCTGGGACTAGTTTTTGGCTGTTATGCTAGCGAACGTTAGCGGGCTAATAAGCTAACGGATAACGGAGAACCAGCCCTGGGGCGTTTTCAATAATTTGAGGGTCCTTGTTGTTTCCCTACATTTATATAAAACAAATAATACTAACACTTAAACCAGTTGAGAAGAGTTGTGATAATTATTTTGAGCTGTTGTTAACGCTGATTATCTACTATAACGAGCCGTGCTCGGTTAGGTTGGATTAAACAAGACCCCGCCTGAGACCACTTTAATAAAATGGCCCGTTTTCTTTTCTCATTCGCTGTTAAACAGAGTCCAGAAGCTTATCCTTCGTTTTCAAGCTCAGATGTGCTTTCTATCTCATTGGAGTTGTGTTAGCTGTTTCGGCCTGTTTTGATTAAGAAAACTGCTTTGCATGATCCTAAATTAAACAGTTTTTACATGTTTGTGAATGAAGGAATGTCAGTCGGAGGGTTGCCATATCCCAAAATAATCACCCGACCTAAACAAGCTGAAACTAGGCCAAAATCTAATCTAAAACAAATCGCATACCATTTTAATGGTAGCACCATGATACTACAATGAGCTACCTTTACCAAAGGGATTGTATTAATAGTATTTATTATGGTAAAACTTGTTGTATTATTGCTATTGTGTCCAAAAAGTCATAATGGTTTACCGTCATACAACTACAGTATAACAGTGACACAATCTGTTTTTGTAAAGTGTCTGAGGAAACGAGTTAAAAAATAGTACGGTGTGATGCTCCTAAATTTACCTTAATTCATGTTGCCATGAGAGAAGAAATTGGTATTTGTAAGGGTTATTTGCATTAAAACATTTATTTATTTATTTATAGTTATTTGCTCCTATCTGTGTTTTCAGATCCCATTTCCAATGAATTATAAAATATCTTCACCCTCAGCTCTTCACTGCACAAGCTTATAGTGGTTTTAACGCCCCAGTTATTGCACTCGCAAGACAATTCTTTTCTGTTAACTTCAAAACAGCCCAGTTTTCAGGAAGATTGTGAACCTGGCAACCCTGGTTTGTAGTGTGTGTAGTTAGGTGTGTCCTGTAAACTCATAGCCCAGGCCGGGGCATACAGTGAGAGCTGCATATGAAAAGTCTTTAATCCCTCGGGGAAGTGATTCATGTTTCATGATTCATTCTAAGCATAGCTAACAAATGAACGGTTCACCACAACAACAAAAAAATACTGCCAGAAGGAAACTCCTTTTGTTACTATTGTTTACTTTTCTTATGTTGCACTCTATAAAGGCTTTGACTAGAATAATAGATTCACACATGAGTAAATAATTTGTGTCTATTAAATACAGGCATTTACATACATTCTAATGCAAAAGTTTGGACAGGTCTGGTCCATATGACAGTTTCTTGGCAACTTTTCAGGGAACAAATTGAGTTGTTTTCTGTACATTTTCTCTTTATATTCTCAGTGTAACATACACTAAAACATGGGCCATAACTGTTGCACAAGTCATAGTTCACATTTCCCAAAGTTTGAAAACTAAAATGAGAGGACATGAAGTTTGTTCAGTGTAGACGATGGGTTCATATATATTTACATTTAGAGTATGTCGTTCAGTATGTCCAGCGCCATGTAAACTGTGTCCAAAGGTTTGTGTATGCCCTTTTTAATGAATGTATTCAGCTTGTCTAGTCTCTGAAGTATTGACAATAGTATAGGACTAAATGTGAACCTGCTGGCACCAGGTCTAATGCCAGGTGTGGGTTAGGTGGGTACAGCATTGAGCTGAGGGACAGAACTAATGTCTGTGCTCCATCTAACACTGTTTGGATGACTCTGTGGAGCTGGGGATGTGGTGGTGATCACATTCTTGTGACTGAATGCAGTCAAATCCTCACAGCAATTCTCCAACATCTAGAAGAAAGCCTTCCCTTCACAGTATTGACTCACGAGCAGGATAAACTGTTATAATACCCTTAAGAATGACTGTGCATGTGTGCCAGGATCTTTTTTTTGTTCCATGTAGCTTTGTAGGTTAGCACAGTTTTGGTTTCTGTTATCTTTTAATCTAATTTAATTAGAGTACACTACCACACAGTGTTGGTGACCTGCTCTGGAGTCGTTCTATAGATTTAGCTGATGCATTGCGGCACACCACACTCATCCTGACTGGTTTTTTTTTACAGACTGAGCTGACTGCTGTTGAAGATGTTTATGGCCAAGAAACTGATTGGAGGGATTATAGATGTTGTCAGGTGTGTATCTGTAAACTATGTCTTGTCTAAACAGTGGATGTCATTCAGTGTCTTGTGCAATCATTTACACATACAAGAAGTACCATTCAGACCTTATCTGAGTCACTCTGAGGACAGAGCAGCAACAACTTTAAGTCCAGAGTACACATCAAAATCACATCCATTTATCACAGCTAATGTTGTGTAATGGCAAGAGGCTGGAGATACAGTGCATATCATGATACAGGGGTTACAGTACAATGTTTATATGCACTATTGTTTTAAGAATCCATATGATTTCTTTCCCCGTTCACTCACTCTGATGTACTCTGGTCTTTAAAAGTACGAAGTCACAATCAGCTACAGATGCAAGCAAGCCTTCAAAAATGATATGAATTCTCTTTTTGCGCTTCCAGTAAAATGTAGCTACACAACTAGTTGCAAGTTCTTTGACTTTCAGATGCCATTCATAAGTTTTCTTGATTTGAGGGCAAGAGAAGAAAAGAACGAACTATTCATGCATCAATCAAAGCCGTCCATCCAACTAAATGCAGTTTGAGTCTGAGCTTAAAGACTAAGCACAAGTTAATAAGAAGTTTAAAAATGTAAGGACTGAGTGGCTCAGCAGGCTAAGACGCTGACACTATGACCTGAGGATCGCGAGTTTGAATCCTGGTCATGCTGTTTGCCATCAACAGCTGCAGCCCAAGAGCGCAAAAATTGGCTGTGCTCTCTCTGGATGGGTAGATTCACTCTCTCAATCACTCACACATTGCAATGTCCGCTGGCTCATGCATCTACTGATTGGTCCATTCTTCAAACTTCATGTCCAGAGCTGGGAACCCTGCGCTTTCCTCTGAGCACGTTAGCTCCCCAGTGACGGTGTATCAAGCGGTAGTTTGAAAAGAGATGGTGGTTGGCATCACATGCAGCAGAGGAGACGTGGTCATGTCTTCACCCTCCTAGAGTCGGGGGCATTGCAAAAGTGATGTGGAGAGCCCCATAGCAGACGGGATGGGTTAATTGGATACTACCACATTGGGAAGGGGAGAAAATTGGCAAAAAAATAAACAAAGGGCTGTCAAGGTGTTGACATGAAATGCTTAAGGCTGACTGTCTTTTTAATGCTGTTTTCATTTAATCAAAAATCCTCGGCCCAACCAGAGAGACGCCAGCAGTGGTTGAGCGAGCTAGAGTGAATGAAGAGAGAAAGTGAGAACAAAGCAGTGAATCGTAAATAATAATCCTTGCTGTGTAAACAATCCATTTTAAAGTCTGACGTTTTGTTGAACTTTTCTGTGGTAAATACAGTCAAACTTGGAAAAAATAACATTATTAAATATTTAGAAATACATTTTGTTGAAGTGTGCTGTCTGCTTGTGAGACTATACTGCTCTCTCAATCTGAGATTTTTGAGTCACATGTGTTGAAGTTTTTAGTCAGGATTACTTATGATTGGGATTAAACATTAATCGTTTGTCTTTTAACATTTTTTTCACAGCAACATCGACCCAGGACAGTTTGTACCCACAGACCCTGTAAGTGCTTTTTTCACCACAACATTACAATATTCATTCATTCTCCATGATTTTGACCATTACTGCATCATATACACCTTTATAACATCACATACACCTATTACTACATCATAAACGGGTTACTGTAGTTGATAGTTGTAGCATTAGAGAGGCTGAGAAGCTCCCATTAAAACAATGAGATAAGCGGTGAGCTGAGAACATGATATCTTGGTTAAATCAGTTGTGTCATGTATTTCCACAGTAACCTGATCCATCACCACTGTGCCATGTTCTTTCACATCAAACACAATGAGTCAGTATCTGATCAGGTTTGGCCAAGAGTTACATGAAAGGTAACCCATTCTGTTAGCTTACACACAAATGTGTACACTGCCATTCAAGAATATCATGTAAAATGTACATATAATAGTACGCTACGCTAATACTACGCTAGTGTAATACAATGTCCAAATATTTGTGGACACCGCTTCTAGTGAATGCATTCAGCTACTTTTAGTTGACACAGATGCACATACAACATGTCTAGTCCCTGTAGAGAAGTACTGCCAATAGAATAGGACTAAACATGTACCTGTTGGCACTATGTGCAATGTCAGGTCTCTGCTCCATCTGATAATTTTGGGATGAGTTGGGGTTCTGATCCAACATCCTGACCTCACAAATGCTCTCATCACTGAAAGCAATCAAATCCTCACCGCAATGCTGCAGAAATCTAGTAGAAAGCTTTCCCTGGACAGTAGGACAGTTACTCAGTTGTATTGAATGAGCAGGTGTCCAAATATGATTGTGCATATAGTGCATTGTAAGCTCACATCTGAGCTTTCTGGTTCCCTGGTGATGAGTGTTCTTATTTACGTAATTGAGAGTCCAGATTTTGATTCTTTACTTTAGAACTGTGACACTAACATTGCTAACAAACACAAGAACTCAGTGGTCACCTAAATAGCCCTGTCGGTTCTGTTAAAATGCACCAGCAGACTTTCTCTCGGTCCACTCAAAGCTCATGCAAATGTTAGTGAAGGTGTGACAGACTAGTGGAGGAGGTTTAGGACAAGGTCAGACTTACTGTGAGCTTTAAAAGCTAACTGGTCCTGAAGCTGTCTGTGGTGGTGAACTTTACTTTTTATCGTTCACAGTAAGTCAGACTGTATCCTAAACCACATCCACTAGTCTGTCACACCTTCACTAACATCTGGATGCAGGTTGAGTGAAGGTTTGGAGATGTATTGTGATGTAAACAACTTTGACATCATTTAGGTTATTTGGGTAACTATTGAGGTGTAGTGTTGGCAATTTTACATTAAAGAAAGGAAAATTTGCTCCAAGCATGTTTTATATGATCGAAGGTAAGTGAACGTTGTCCTTTTTGTGGTAACTGTGGTTGTTGTTGTTGATCGTATTGTGTGTCTGGTACTATGTTCTGACAGTAGTTGTTTGTTGTAGCCGCCTCCTCGCAGGCCATATACGTACGCTGAATCCAACGAGACTGACGAGGAGAGACAATTCCGGAAGGTTTTTCAACAGCTTGCCGGCGATGTAAGTCTGTCTCTGGCTCGCTCTCTCTCTCTGGCTTGCTCTCTCTATCTCGATCTCACATGCTGCCTGTCTGTCTGTCTTTGTTCTATTTATCTAATGCTTCTGATCTAATGTTTCTGTTGTAGGACATGGAAGTGAGTCCAAACGAGCTGATGAACATCCTCAACAGAATTATCTCTAAACGTCAGTATTAGTTCTGTTATTACAAACCCAGTGATCCAAACATTATGACCACTCGCAGGTGCCATGACAATCATTTGATTTTCTTGTAACACTGACTCAGGTGAAGGTTTCTGTTATATTTAGATGGAAAGAGACAGTAGAGATAAACAACACGGAGACATTTTTGACCAGATAGTGATGGTCAGACTACTGAGTTAGAACATCTCTGAAGCTGGAAGATTTGGGCTGTCAGGTTCCCCAGATCTCAAACATCTGTGGGATGTGCTGGAACGTGTTGCCATGTAAAAGGTCATGTAAAGTTCATGACTTATCAGGTTTTACATGAGTGGACAAACTTTAGCATTAGCATATTGGTCACAATGTTTTGGCTCAAGCATGTACCGTGACATTGAATGGAAAAGGCAGTACGGACTCAGTGAAAGAAGCTTAATTCGCATCTCGTTGTCTCTGCAGATGCTGAACTGAAGACTGATGGCTTCTCTATTGAGTCCTGCAGGAGCATGGTGGCCGTCATGGATGTATCCTTTTCCTCTCTGTCCACCTTCTAAACATAAGTGACTTATAGTTCCACTCTTATAAAGCCAGCATAGCATGAATGGGAAGAAGATTGATTCGCTTCAGTGTTGCAGTCTTATGTTTTATGATACTGTATTCAATCTTATACAGCTTTATTGAATATTGTACTCTGTCCTTATTGTGCAGCACTAGTATGTGTGTTGTTTTGAACCTTAATACTGTATGCAGAGTGACAGCACCGGTAAACTGGGGTTCCACGAGTTCAAACATCTGTGGAACAATATCAAGAGGTGGCAGGTGAGGTTCACTGTTGGGGGTTGTCTGTAAATATTGGTACACTTGATTATCACAATGTTTTGTGAGTGTGTGTTGATTTTCAAACACTGGATTGATTTTTAATTAATTGTTTACATGTAAATATTGATTTAGTTTAAATTTAAGCTTTTTGTCTTACAACTCCTTGTAATCTATCTTCAGCCATTAGAAGCGCACACTGCTGACGTTGGCATTATTTTAGCATATTTTCCAAATATTAGATTTAAATTCTATCTCGCTCAGATTATTGCAGTATCACAATATATAGAGTCGTAACCCCTGTATCATTAGCGGTGTCACAATCAGGTGTCAAGTAATGAAGTACAAATACTATAGAAATAGTAGAAATTTTGGTTATTTATACTTTACTGAGTAATTATTTTCGGACGACTTTTTACTTCTACTTACTTACATTTTCATTCAATTGTCGGTACTTTCTTCTCCTTACATGTTAAAAACAGCCTCGTTATTTCTACATATTTCATTTCGGTTTGTCATCATTCAAAAAAACATCCTATCCAGATAAATTGAGCCATGCAGAAAGAGTGAATGTGATTGTGGTTGATAAGTATAAACATTAACCATTCTGATACCCTATTGGTACCTGCATGTCACATGTCTCGTCACTCTCCAGTAAGCTCAGTACTGCACATATATGGTTGCTAATATATTTGAAATGACTCAAATGTTTTCATTTTCAAGGGTCAACAGGTAGTCCGTACATCCCAAAAAATGTCAACATTACCATTTTAATATAACATTATAGTCATTACGGCTTTTAGAAAAAATGTATTTTGGGGGTGGGGTAGTGCACTATATGCTCCTGTGGCACAGCCTAAGTTTGGCATTTGTTTTCCTTACATTACTTTTACTTTTATACTTTAAGTAGTTTTGAAACCAGAACTTTTGTACTTTTACTTGAGTAAAAAGCTTAAGTTGATACTTCAACTTCTATAAAAGTCTTTTTAAACACTAGTATTTATACTTCTACCTGAGTAATGAATACTTTTGACACCTTTGATCACCATATCCTAATATTGCTGATATTTAAAACGGGAGAGCTCAGAGTTGCTGTGTGTGTACTCGTGCATGTGTTTTGGGTTAATTCTTCATGTAAACACTAGTATATGTAATACTGTAGGTTATGTTCTTTGTGCAATTACGACATTAGTTCTCTGAAAATAGTTTTCATATTCAAACTAAACCTGTTGTTGTAACTAAAATATCCCTAAATGAATCGATATCGAATCAAATTGAATTGGGACCTTGTGAATCGACTCAGGAAATCAGTGGTGATACCCAGCCCTAATGGTCATATCAGAATATTATGACCACCTAATAGGTTACTCTAGTTAGATGTTGATGCAGACTGTATTGGGTGACTGAAGGTACTTGGAGGCACTCAACCTCGTCCACTGTGGTGCGTTGATTGCTGTGTACCACTCACAGGAGCCGTTGTTCCACTCTGGCATCAGTGGTTTGTGTCGGACCACTGTTCTGCTGTTGGGAGGCTAAATGTATGAGAATCTGATCTGGCAGCTCTGATGACTGTGGTAACTGTGTTTTTGTTCCAGGGTGTCTATAAACAGTTTGATATGGATCATTCTGGAGTGATTGGAGCGGACGAGCTGCCCAACGCATTCAAAGCTGCAGGTAATGGCAGCTGTCTTCAACCTTCAACCAATCATTTTTCAGACATCACTGCTCATACACTTTAACATGAATAAGAATCGGATTTATGGGCCGAGTATGCCAAGACACACAAAGAATTTGATTCTGGCTGTTGTTGCTTTAGTATCGTATATTTATAATACACACGTAATGTACAGTTAATTTACAGACAGTATACAGTAAACGTTATACACAGACTGTACAGGGTTATTGTACAATTACACAAACATACAGATGACAGACAGGTAATGTAATGGTGCTACAGATGTTACGTTACCTATCTTTTAATCTTTGTGTTCTGTCATTATAGGCACATTGCCTTTATAACTTATTCCCTGTGCTGTCTGCATGTTTGCATGATGCACGTCCTAACTCGCACAAGTCTTTCACTAGTGAGCCCATAAAACGACAGCTTTGTACTCCCCCTGCTGACCAAACTTTAGAGCTAAAAGAATAAAATAATGTGAAATAAACAAAAGAGGCTTTAAGAAAACACAAGTAACACAAGCTGCTTAGTTAATGACATGAGAAATAGTCTTTTCTGGTTATCTGGCAGGTGTTCATTGTTTATAACACCTGTGATGGTGTAGCTACAACAGTCAGTAACAAAAGTACAGAAATGGAAGCTACTCATGTTCTCTTTTGTACACTTAAATGCACTAAAATGTGGTAACCTGGGTGGGATAACAGCCTTCCAGGTGTCCTGTTACATCAGATAAATGAACTTAATGGAGGAAACACCTTACTTCATATCACACGGTTCTCCACCTTATGTATTTGTATAATAAATATATAACCTCCTCGTTCCAAACGTCCAGTATGCTGGACATTATTTTTTCTGGGGTTTTTTTACTTAACAACCAGCTTTACATTGTCCCACCCACTTTTATGTGTTCATTCCCAATTCTGGATTTCTATTGGTTGGACAAGGACGTTTATGTTGTTTTGATAGGTTGCTGAAAAAACTCCCTGAAATGGCAGCTGCAGAGAAAGACGCTCCTCTCCTCCGTGACCGAGCAAAACATAAGTTTTACTTAATTATCCGAAATAGATAACTGAAATGTCTTGGTATATTTGTTATTCTAGAAGTTTAAGGATACAAAATATAATGATATTAACAATGGGAAGTTATTTGCAAAGTCTTAAATTTTGTGCAAAACAATTATGTCCAGCCATCTGGACATTTGGAGTTAGACTACTGAATGCTGCGTTAAGCATGCTATGTATCGCGAATACACACGTCTTAAAACCATTGGAATTCCTCTATATTTTTCACATTTTTCAATGTTATGCTCACCTTCTCATGTCTGTTTAGGGCTGACAGTACAAGATGTGCTTGAATTATTAGATAATAATAAAATAGTAGAAATGTACTGCAAATGTTTATATTTGTATGTAATTTTACTGTAAAAAATGTATTGCATATTTCCACTAACAGTTAACTCAGAAAATACATTTAATTTGTATCTTGTATTGGTACTAACAAATGAGTTCATTTTTCAAAATCTTTCAGATTTCATGCCCTTAATTCCAAACGTCCAGTATACTGGACACTGAATATCTTACAGTCTCCATGCACTTTTTTTTTTGTTTTATGCCATTTAAATGGCTACAATGAACATATTTCATTACAAAATATCATTTGTTTTATAAAGTGTCCTTTGTCGGGACTGAGAAGGATAATATACTTCTGCACTAAAATGACAAATAAAAAGTCTTATTCCATAAAAATGTATGTACACCCACTTATGTACTAGTCGTGCACAAGTTGAGTTTTATGTGAATTTTTTTTAAGGCTGTTTTAACTATTTTAATCAAATTTATACCTGACATTGTACGGACATGGTTAACACATACACTGTTTTCTAAAAAGGCTGCCAGTTTTAGTCCACAGACTTTCATAAGGACATTTCTTACAGACCTGGGTGTGTTTTACAGGTTTTCCTCTGAAAGATCAGCTCTTCCAGCTGATCATCCGCAGATACAGTGATGAGAATGGAAACATGGACTTTGATAATTATATCGGCTGTCTGGTGCGCCTGGATGCCATGTGCCGTGAGTACAGCTTTTCTTAACATCAGACTGAACCAGAAATGGAGTTCACCTTTTGTACTGGGATCTAAGCTTGCCAGAAAAAGAGTTGCATATAGAAGCCACTTGCTGTCTTGTGGAGTCCAATATAATAATTGTGGGTTTTGTTTTGGTCTCAGGTGCCTTTAAGACGCTGGACAAAGACAATAATGGATCCATCAAAGTGAACATCCAGGAGGTGGGACGAGTCTGAGATTACTTTTGAGTTATATCATTTTTACATGGCTATACGAAATCATTCAAAAGTTTGGAATCACTTTTTTTCCAGATAAATTATAAATGTGTGATATTGCACAACTTTAAGAATATGGAGCTTTTTAAAAAGCTGAAACAGTCTGTGGATGAATCTTAAAAACATCAGGAATGAAGTGCTAATAAAATTAATATCCAGAAAGTTGTTTTGAGGCAAATTATAAAGGGAGAATTTCAGTAGGCTTTTTATATGAACGAAAAGTGGTTCCAAATATTTTAATGGTAGTCTGTGTGAAGTGAGTGTATGTTATGTAATGGTGTTTATTACATTGTGTTTGTCCACAGTGGCTGCAGCTGACCATGTACTCCTGAGCTTATTGCTGTGTCTGGAACTGATGTGGAGTTTATAGAAGCAACACATGTCTACCCCCATACCCACACTAACACTCACAGCAGCGCACAAGTTAACCTCTGTGACGCCACCCAGTGCTTATTTGCGTTTTTAGTTATTTTTATTACATGTTGCTGATGCCTGTTGTTAGCTACCATCATGTATATGACGAATAAGGTCCAAGTGGCGTTTCAGTCAAGAGTCTTCTGTTACTCATGGCCAGCATGAATCTATAACTGCATAGACACCAAAGGTGCATTAGTGCATGTAATCAGTAGGGGGTGCCAAAGCAACTGAGGAACAAGGACTGCACAGTTCAAGTGCCCAGTGTCATATTTTATAAGAAATAAAGGATAAAGAAAATAATTCTTGTCATCATTTCATTACAAATGACATTTTCAGCACCCAACGATTTGGAAAGGCAGATTATTTACCTTGTGCATGAATATGAATTAATGAAACCTCACAAATGATCATTTAAAAATTAGAATGTTGTGCAACTTCTTTTGTTCATAATTTTCATTTAAAAATAGGATATTTTATAATGTAATATATCAAGCCCTTTCATGTTGATTAGTGTGGCTTATGGCTCATGACTTGGCTGGCCAGTCAGGCATGGTCAGCAGACCATTTGGAAGTAGTGTTGGTACTGTGGGCAGCTGCTGGGCATCTCCATAAAACTTGTCAGCAGACAGAAGCAAGAAGGGCTCTAAAAATCTGGTAAATGGCTGTGTTGACTTTGCAATAAACACAGTGGACCAACACCAGCACCTCAAACCAGAGACTGCACACTGGACTTCGGACACAATGGATTCTGTGTCTCATGACTCCAGACTCTTGATTTACAAATAAAATCCAAAACTGACTTGCATCTGAATAGAGGACTTTGGAGCACCAAGTAATCATATGGCGGTTCTGATTCAGGAGTGGCCTGAGGAATGCAGCAGCTGTAGAACGAGAAATATGCAGTGTTTATACTGTGATTAGTAATTTACTCAAACTTCTAAATATTCTAATAATTTGAGATGTCCGATTTTCACAAGCTGTAAGACATACTAATGAACTGTAAAACAAAAAAGGCTTGAAATGTCATGATTACAAAATGACTTAACCTTTTTTTTTTATTGACACTTCTATGTACGTATGTATATACAGCAGACACCACAGCTGAATTACTGCATAATGCCAGTAGGGGGCGCCAAAGCAAAATGAACAAGTCGTGCATAGTGCCCAGTGTCATATTTTATATGAAATATATAATAAAGAAAAGTAAGAATTTGTCACCATTTGTTTATTGTTTACTTTGATGCACGTGCTTGTGTATGTGTGTGTTAAAATGAGGAGTTTACTGGGAAAGCCCAGGCCACACATACATTTCTGTTTGTTCCTTGTAAAGGCACATGACCTTTTTTTTTTAGCACCAAGCAGTTTGGGAAGATGCAGATGAAGAGCCTAAAGCGTGAATGTGAATGAATGAAAGTTTGGTCACTCTGAGTTCGTGTGCAGCTCTAGCTAAAGCTGTTCTGCAAAGGGCTCAAGGTTAGGCACTCAACAGCGCCGGTGCTGGGCCGGTGTGACCAAAGTGCGTAACTGCAGGAGGAGGAGGTGGAGACTGAGTTTGCGCAGCGCTCCCCTCGCTTCTTCCCTACGAACTTTCTGGACTGCTGGACGGGAATATCGAAATATTACCCGTTAGAAGGTAAATCTGAGGCGTACGTCTGTCTGTGCGCAAGTCCAGGTTTGCGAGGAGTTGGTGAAGTGGCTCTGAAAGTGTCCTGTGTGCGTTTGATTTGCGCAGACTCACAGGAGGTTTGTAGCTATCTAGCTATTGTTTACTGTTACAATTCTAGCGCGTCTGTCTGAGTTAGGGTTGTTTTTTTGGAGCAAAAGTCGCTTTAAAATGAGATTTTCCCCACTAAGCCGGGTCAGGACACAGCTGTGGGACTGCTGCTTAGTATCAGAGTGGATGTGTTCGTTTTTATAATGGCTGATTCTAGCTAGCTGAATTTATTTGGCTAGCTGAGCACTATGGCGCCGCACTGTGTCTTACAAATTCTCCCGTTCCATCTTAAATGACGCGGCGTTACTATAGAGAGCCTTCTGTGCGTGAATGGAAGTCTTGCACTGTTTAAGGTGGAGCGGAAGAATTCGAAGCTAACCTCGTGGCTACTGTGTTCACATCAGGACCCTGGACCTGTCTGCTTATTTCTGGACAGTTTATGAATGAATGACACCGGTGTTTTGTTTTGTTTTTTGTTTTGTTTTTTTCATGCAGATTTTAGCCGATAACATGTTTTAATGGGATTTGTTGAGACTTAGTATTTATATATTTTTTATTTTTGTTTAACCTGAACATATTTCAAACAATACTGTACACATCCAAATAGGATTGATGATAAATGAGGGAGCAATGGTGAAAGAAAACAAAGTAAAATGACAGCACAGTTTTCAAGAGTATTAATTGCTAAAGGAGTTTTTGGAGTGAACTGGACAGACTGAAGATATTAATAAAAACAGGGGTTGGGTATGTATAACTTGGCCAAGAACAAGACTAATTAACAGTTAAGTTCCTCTTTTTGAAGCCAACTTTGACACCACATTTTACTTTCATTCTAGGAAAATGTGTAAAATAATTCCAGAAAACACTGCAGTTAATACAATCCCATAGATCAGTGGTTCCATAACAACAATGGTCGAAAAAGCAGTTTGAGACCTTATCAGTTAAGTTTAGCTAGTTTATAATTTACTGGGTAACATCTATGAATTATTTTAAGGCAATTTTAATAGAATAACTCTTCAAAAGTCTTTCTGATCAAAACACTTTCCAAAAAACTGATCACGTCTGGTATGTCAATATCTTAGCGTGATGTTCAACTCATCATTAAATAATTGATTTATGTAAAAATCATACGTCGATGTAGTCAATCAGCCTGGATATAAATCCAAACTGTTCTTGAGCTAGAGCTGTGAGGCTAACAAACACTATAAGCCAGTAGGCACCTAAATAGCCCAGTTGAATCCAGCCTCAAGACCCACTTTTTTTTAGATTAGCCTATTATACTTGATTTTTAATAGTTTGAAAAAAACTATTTTATTATTTTATCTCAATGTTATTGTATTGTTTTCCTCTTTTCCTCATCCTATATATCTTATTTGTATTTTTACTGTTTGTACGGTGTCCTTGAGTGTCGAGAAAGGCACCTTGAAATAAAATGAATTATTATTATTATTATTATTATTATTATTATTAGTTGCTTTTGTAAAAAAAATGCGTCACTAAACCTCTCAAGATTTTAATGAAGGTCTCAGACTAGTGGACGTGGTTTAGGATACAGTAAGAGTGAACAAAAAAATACACAGTATTTTGCTACACATGTCGTGTCCTAAACTACACCCACTAGTCTGAGAGACCTTCTGGATGAGGTTTGAGAGACATAATGGTTGAAACAATAAGGCTATTTATGTTTTTGTTAGCAAAGTTAGCCTCACAGCTACATTTTTGTCCAGCA
This sequence comes from Crenuchus spilurus, assembly GCA_036984385.1. NCBI lineage: Eukaryota > Metazoa > Chordata > Actinopteri > Characiformes > Crenuchidae > Crenuchus > Crenuchus spilurus. The sequence goes on along the minus strand of BRDA01073641.1, from coordinate 5,414 downwards.
ATGTAAACTTCTGGTCTAGTAACGTGTCTTAAAGTTTTTATATTTATTGAGTTTTTCAGTAGAGAGAATAATATTTGTATGTTTAATTGATTTTTTATGTAAAAGTCTGGAGGACAGGTTGAGTCAGTAAAACTTCAAATACATTCATTACAACACAGTGTTAATTATGTTCTTTAACTAAAACAGACTGAAGATGGAGCCACCCAAGGAACCATCCACTACCTTTTTTCCAGATAGTGTAAGAAGTATTATTATTAGGATCCTATAAAAATCACAGTTATGATAATTGCATCACATACTGTGAAATAATCATTTTACTGTGAAATATTTGCTGTATAAATTCCTAGTTTTGTACCTGAAGTGCAGGTTCTAAAAGTAGTATACAGACATTTCATGTTTTGGGTTTACAAAACCTTGTGAGGTGAAATATTTTATCAGGTGAGCGCTCACGTATGATGAAACTTGATGCTAAAGCTGAACTTATGCAATATTTCTGGGTTGACTGAGCTGTACCTTGCCAAAAAGTGATGCTACAACATGGCTATTAGGCTTCCTGAAAGGGTTGTTCACTCAATGATAATGACTCTACTGGACAAGTGGAGTGACTTTAGACCATGGACTGAGAAGATCTTTCCCTGCTGACTTTCAAACTGGACTGTTTGGTTGATTGTACTTTGCTGATTGCTGTAAATTGTGGGGGGAAAAGTTTTGTATAAATTAAATTGTGATGAAGCTACTGTTGGAAGAGCTCAAACCTGCACACGTAATGCACATCTTTGTTCTGCATTGTCTCATATAAACACACATCATTTGTTTTTTTAGCAACAGTTATGAAATCTAGCATTTTCCTTTGGCAGTCTGTAGTAAATGAGAGACTGTGTCTTTGAAAAGCCAAATTTCCTGTGAATTTAGTAGGGCCCCAATCATTAGCACTGATCATGTACAACCATGTTTTACTTCCATGCAGGTGACTAAAAAACAGTCAACGAGAGATACAACTCTCAAGTGGAATAAGAATGTCGTCGTCATCGTCTTCACTTTATCTCAGCCAGGAAAACGCGGTGCGCTACAAAAAGAGGAAAGCCAATTTCACTTTCAGCGAAGTGCACATTCTGCTGGATGAAGTGCGAAAGAACCGGCACCTTGTTGTGGGTGAGTGTCTGTGATGTGCTAGTCTCATGCCCCCTAATCGGCAGGTCCTCAATTTTGATCAGTAGGGCTTATTCCATCTTTTCTGTCTCTTAAATCCAATCGGTTTGAGGAAGCTCCTGACTTACTAGTGTTTTTAAACTTTCTTCTTGCAAAAAATTACATTCGGAAATATTTAAGCACCACTAAGAGCATTGTAATTTTGACAAACCTGCATGGTAAAGCATCTATACAAAAATTTCTCAATGTGAAAGTTGTCTTTTCTCTGAGGTAAACAGTTTAATATGTCTCTGAGATAAAACATTTGTAAAAGTTACAGCAACCTATCTACTGAGGTAAACCATGTGTAGAAGTTATGCTAAGTTTGAATAAGTTAGCTTACTGTCTCTGAAGTAAAAAGTTTGAAGAACGATAGCTTGCCATCTTTCTGAGGTAAACAGTTTGTAAAAGTTAGCTAAGCTGAACATTTGTGAGGTAAACAGTTTCTAAAAGTTAGCTAACCTGAGCAACCATGAGGTAAAAAGTTTATAAAAGTTGGCTGAACTGAGGTAAACACTGTGTAGAAGTTAGCTAAGCTTAGCAACTGTGAGGTAAATAAGTTGCAAAATCTAGCTAAGGTTAGCAACTCTGAGGTGAACAGTCTGTAGAATTTAGCTTAGCATCTCTCTAAGGCAGTTTGTTGTCATGACAGTCTTTTGTAGACATATTAAGGGTGCCCACAGAAGAGGGATTGTAAACTAGTGTAGACTATTACGAGTTCCAGTTGAATGCAGTGAAAAGCAGTTTGTAACTTGCAACAAACGGTGACTGATATTGTGGGACCCAATTTATTTTATTTGTATTCATGTCAGGGTAAATACATCATTATTAATAAATATGTTTTATCTGAAAATCAAACAGATCATAGATGTTATACTACACTCACACCTCCTGAAAAACATTAATATGGGTGAGTAAAGTGCAGTTTATTTGTAGATTGCTGCAATTTTTTGTTGGATAACAGGGGGCTGCATGCTAGCACATCCAGAGATTAATTCATCAAAGCACCCTGACCTGAACGATTAATAATAATATTTTGGCATTTGAGACAGAGAGTAGACTGCCAAACAGTCACAGGATGATGCAACAGCAGTCGATCCGCACCGGAGCTCTCACCACTCATTTTCTATTGGAGAGAGAGGTGAAGAGAGAGTAAAACAGTTTTTGAAGATGATTAGGAGTTTAGCCAGGACATGAGGCTAACAGTCCTGTTCATTTAGAAGAAATGACCACAAATCTTTTTCTGATCTCAGAGAAGTGGGACCATTTGAAAGACAGCGTCATTTATATAGAGTACAGCGTCCCCATCACTGCACCAGGTGCATCCACAAGGAACACAGGAATAGCACCTTGTGTTGTCCCACTAACACCACTTCCAGGAGCCACCCAAGCTTGTCCTTGGAGGTCTTCAATTCAAGTACTAACCATACCCAGACCTGCTTAGCTTCAGTTTACGTGATACGGCTGCTGGCGCTGTATCATATGTAATACCTACCGTTCTGAAAGTTTGCCTTATATTAAATGATCTTAGTGCAACAACCTTTGCAGATGTAAATGAGATCAGTGATACTTAATTGGGACATCCCTAGCATATATTAAAATATTTTCTGTGCATGTTTTTAGGTAAGTTTAACTCTGGGGTCCCGTCAGAGGCGAAGAGGAGGAAGTGGGCAGAGATAACAGAACGTGTTAACGAGATTGGCGAGTGTGACCGAGAGGTCGGCGAGATCATCAAGAAATGGTCCGACCTCAAATGCGACACAAAGCGCAAAATAGCCGCACTGCATTCCGGTAACATCCCACATGCAGCACTCGCTCAGGCCGATCTCTCCCCGACTGAGTGTATTGTAGAGTCCATCTTGGAACTGGACAAGAAACCGTGGGAGGCGGTGCAAGCATCCCGCTCTCGTAGCCGAAGCACCGATCAGGATGGAGGAGTAGATGATGATGACGATGCTGGATTCTTGGGTTTTGGCTCTGTTCACAGTTCCCCTGGGCTGGGTGTTGAGATGAGGACAATGCCGCCGTCAGCAGGTGGAACTGGGGGTGCTGTTGAGGCGCACCAAGACACTCCAAACACTGCAGGTGAGGTGACTGTTGTACTGTTGTCAAAATTTTTTTTGATGCTGTATTATATACAGTGCCATACCAAATTCATTCTTGGGGCCCTACCAAATTCACAAATTGTGTGAAAATCAAAATTTATGCAGGGTTTCAATGTAATGTGCAAAATAAGGATTCAAATAACCATGTGAGGTGAAATGTTCTATGTGGGCAGCACTCAAAAGCTATGACACTTTGATGCCAGAGTCAATCTACTTCACTATTTTCCTGGGTTGAGTGAGCTGTACCTCACTGATTCTCAATGCTACATTGTAGCTATGGCTCTTCATCAACTCCCCCCAAAGCCATTGACTATTACCTGGACAAGTACAGTGACTCTAGACCATGGACTATTTTTCCTTCTGAATGGGAAACTGTGTGCTTTTGTTTATTTTTTGCTGATTACTGTAAAGTGTTGGGAAAAGGCATTATGTAAATGAAACTGTAGAAGATGCTGTTTGAAAGGTTCAAATCTGCTCTCATACTGTGCATCATTGTTCTGCAAGCCACTCATAGACTATATAAATGACACTTCTATGTTTTTTTAGCAATATTTGTCTAAAAATGGCCATAAAATGTATAATTTTTATAGTGCAATTTGTGAAATGTTATTGGAGAAACTAGGTGAAATTAAGCATAATTTCCAGTAAATGTAGGAAGGCTTTTTACGTACTGTTATGTATAAATATTTATTATACCAAAATATTATTGTTGGCCAAATTCAGCATATCAGAAATATATTTAATTCATTATAAATATGCTACAGCATATCTTTTAGTCAATAATATTTTGTACTAAATGCAGCTTCTTGTGCTTTCAGATCCAGATTCCCATTTGATGGATTCCGATGATGATCACCATGCCGTTTTGCCCTCCTCTTCACTATCGTCTGTTAACAATTTATATGCAGAAGAGGACGGGTCTGTCGCTACTGCCAACATGCCACACGTCTCTTCCTCCACTAACCACACCTACAGTCAACAACAAGCCCCTCCTTCCGTGATGGCCGAGCCGGACAGTGCTCGTGAGCAGTTGGCGCACAATGCCAGCCTCAGCGTGCAGGAGCAGCACACCACCAATGCCCTGCTGGCCACCATGTCTCGCTCGTTGGAGTTGCTGGCCGAGTCAGTGCAGCAGCTGGCCGAGACACAGCAGGAGTTTGTCCGGGAGTCTCTGCAGCTGCAGCGGGAAACAGTTCAGGTTCTGAGGGAGTTTGCAACAGGAGCACTGACACTGCTGCATGAGAAGGTCAATGGGAAACCGCCGCTGTTGTAAGGAATTCTGTCTGAAGGTTTGAACATTGTCAAAGGTTACGTCGCTGGATGTCGTGACAGGAATGGGACTGTTGTACTCGCTGAAGAAATGAGAAGTGGTGCTGCTGTAGTTAACGATCTCTTAATGGCGTAATCTGAGGAAAAATGTACTTTCTTCAGTTACCTCAAATAGTCAGTCTGCCAAGACCTGTTTGGTGTCTGCACTGCACTGGAGTGTACATTTTTTAAATTTGATTCCAGTTGTTACGATATAAAGTTCACTTATTTGCTTAACGTTAATTTCTTGTTGAGCAGACTTGGGACACCAAATCTTTTGACTGATTAGAAGAAGAATTTTGCACCAAACTCTTCCTTGCTGTAACAGCTGCTTTGATGATGCTTCAAACTGACAGTGGAAAATGACTCAACATGTACTCACTAGCACACCTCTGGTCAAACGGGCGTATTTGTAATCTGTCCTGCTTTTTTGATGCTGTCCATACAGTCAAACCAGTCTTCTTGACTAGAGCTGATATGCAACTTGGTTGACTTTTCACTATTTGGTAGTGCAAGTGATCAGGGCCCATTTTTCCAAAATTGTCATGATGTGAAAATCACAGGAAGCGAGAGTCTTGTGTTAAACATTTTATGCTGTTGTATAAATGTTGGGGATTTGTCCAGGAGAACCCTGGGATATTTTTTTCCCTCAAATTGCCTGTCTGAAAGTGACCCATTTGATAGACCAAGGCCTGTACAAACAACTTGAATCCTATTTTTTAGGGATGCACCGATACCGATACCAGCATCGGGTATCTGTCCGACACCATGTGCGTGTACTTGTACTCGTATTCATAAAAGTGCTCCGATACT
>BRDA01073640.1:0-17898 GCA_036984385.1 Crenuchus spilurus | reverse complement strand
GTTTGCCCATGACCATTTGGATGATCCAGAGGAGTCATGGGACAAAGTGCTGTGGTCAGATGAGACCAAAATAGAACTTTTTGGTCTTAATTCCAATCGCAGTGTTTGGAGGACGACGAATGATGAGTACCATCCCAAAAACACCATCCCTACTGTGAAGCATGGGGGTGGAAGCATCATGTTTTGGGGGTGTTTTTCTGCACATGGGACAGGATGACTGCAATGTATTAAGAAGAGGATGACTGAGGCCATGTATTGCGAGATTTTGGGGAACAACCTCTTTCCCTCAGTTAGAGCACTGAAGATGGGTCGTGGCTGGGTCTTCCAACATGACAATGACCCAAAGCACATAGCCAGGATAACCAAGGAGTGGCTCTGTAAGAAGCATATCAAGGTTCTGGTGTGGCCTAGCCAATCTCCAGACCTAAACCCTATAGAAAATCTTTGGAGGGAGCTCAAACTCCATGATTCTCAGCGACAGCCCAGAAACCTGGCTGATCTGAAGAAGATCTGTGTGGAGGAATGGGCCACAATCCCTGCTGCAGTGTGTGCAAACCTGGTGAAAAACAACAGGAAACGTTTGACCTCTGTAAAGGCTACTGCACCAAATATTAACATTGATTTTCACAGGTGTTCAAATACTTATTTGCAGCAGTAACACACAAATAAATTATTAAAAAATCATACATTGTGATTTCTGGATGTTTTCTGTTAGATTATGTCTCTCACAGTGGACATGCAGCTAAGATTAACATTTCAGACCCCTCCATGATTTCTAAGTGGGAGAACTTGCAAATTCACTGGGTGTTTAAATACTTATTTTCCTCACTGTAAATGTACAAACTCAGGATTCGAGTTAGTTAAGATACACGGATATGGTGCTATAATCTGAATAATCTTACACATAAACCTAAACCTAAATCTAACCTTAACCTCAGTAAACAAGACAGTCTTACACCTAAACCTAAACCTAACCTTAACCTCAGTAACCAAAAGACAGTCTTACACCTAAACCTAACCTTAACCTCAGTAAATAAGACAGTCTTGCACCTAAACCTAAACCCAACCTTAACCTCAGTATCCAAAAGATAGTCTTACACCTAAACCTAAACTTAACCTCAGTAACAAAAAAACAGTCTTACACTTAACCCTAAACCTAACCTTAACCTCAGTAACCAGAAGACAGTCTTACACCTAAACCTAAACCCAACCTTAACCTCAGTATCCAAAAGATAGTCTTACACCAAAACCTAAACCTAACCTTAACCTCAGTAACCCATTAAAAAGTGGTAAAAATTGGACATTTCTTCTTGGACGATGTCCCCAGTTGTGCAGATTTTGTGTTTATTCCCATCACTATGATGACATTTGGTCCCCACAATGAGAGCACATATGAATCATAGATGAATATAATCCCTTTAAGTAATCAGCTACACAACGTCATGAGACAGTCATGCCCTTTAAGGACACAGCTCTCAAGCTCTCCATTGTGATGCTGCTTTTAAACACATCAAATGAAACTTATTTCTTTATCTGACTATATTAGAAAGATAAATGAACAGCACATTATGAGTGTATGAATGTAGAAATACCTCTCTCTGAATCTGATTACAGGACACTAATCCACCAGGAGCGCCCATTCGACTACACCGGCCTAGTGATGATGCAATCCCTGAAGAGAAAGCCACCATTCATTAGTGTTGCTCTAATGTGATTGAAAGCACTTGTGCAAATAAACAGGCAGTTTTGGGAGTCGACAGAGAGGAATCCCACAGTCTCTGGCCCACACCAGACAGTGACTAATTCAGCAAGGGCTTTTTATCTTATTAATCCTGTGCAGCACCGTTTGCAGGTCCTGGAGAGGACTTATAAATTACATCTAATAGGCTTCAAATCAAGTACTAATTAAAACTGCATTAACCTTAATGAATCGGAAAAATAGGGACCCCAATTTATTGGAGTTGTGTTTATACAAGGGAAAGCTTCAATAATACATGACGCAATCCCCGCTCTTCAGGATCATCTCCTCTTCCTAATGCAAACCTCCTGTGTGTGTGTGTGTGTGTGTGTGTGAGAGAGAGAGAGAGAGAAAGAAAGAAAGAGGGGGGGGACAGGGACATGTGTGTCGGTCTGGTTTGGGCACTTCTAATCATTATGGACCTTGTTAGAGGTTAACTTAGCAACATTAAGACGTCTTTAGCGTCGGGAAAACACAGATGGAGCGTGATCGTGCCAATCAGCATCACAGGTGCTCATAATTGTCTGCCTAATTGCTTCATTATTCGGTACAGGTCCCAAGGCCTAGCCACCATGCCTCCCCACCACACTTCCAGTATCATGTGGCATCTGTGGTTCCATCACATCAGCATTTGGCGGCTCCCTCACCAGCCTCAATGAGACGGCCTCTCCAGAGTTTTAACATGTATCTGCATGTTGCCTTGATTTCCCCAGAGGATCCCTTTTATTTGTCCCTGCCAATTCTCCACCTCAAACCCGCTTTTCATGGAAATTCCCATGGTGGAGGGTATGATCGCAGCACTTAGGACAAAACTGTTGTCAGATATCTTATTAAGGAAAAAAGAGAGCACTGCATATGAAAGAGAGAGAGAATCAGGAAAGCCCCACATCAATTACATCAGCTGAAGTACTGGTTTTAGTGCATGTTATAGTGTATGGTGGCCCAGAATGGTACTGGGAATTACCTCTTTTGAAGAGACCCAAGCTTCTGAGGGGACCTGAGAGAGTTCCTAAAGAGACCAAATGTGGCAGAATCGCAATGCTCCAGTGGGTTTAGAGTCCAAAAAACATTTTGATGTTTGGTCAGTGAAGCAGCAGCACAGGCTGCACCATGTATGTTTGGACCAGCTTGTCATGTGTAATACTCAACACTCAACATTATACCTGTCACTACAAAGTCTCAATATCACAGCAGTACTGCAGATAAAGTGATAACACGGGTCTTTAGCCACTTCAGATTCATTTGAAAAAAATTGGAAGTGTGAAAAAGTTCATTCTTGTTCATAATTTATAATCATTACATGTAAAGTAATACATTTGTTAAAATATGAAAAAAAATCGGAAATCCAGAATCTCAAATTATTAGAATATTTCATTTGTAGTTTTGAATAGAACAGAATAAATTACTGTTTAAACAGTATCAACACTAAAACAAAAATGCTTGAAATGTGTCACTTTATTTGTTGTGAAATAAATAAATAAATAAATAAATAAATGATGATAAAAACATGTTTTGGTTTGTTTAACACTTTTAAGTTTACTACATGATTCCTTACGTGCTCTTATGACTTCAGTATTCATTTACAATACAATATATACAATAATAAAAACATTGAATGAGAAGTATGTGTCCAAACTTTTGACTTATATATACTTTCTGATTTAAATTATTACCAAATGAACCTTTTTATAATATTGTAATTTGAAAGATGCACTAGTATCTACAGTGCTGTGTAAAAAAATTATGCAGCCTTAGTAACTTAGAATAATTTTTTTTAAATGCATTAATATGTATAAGTCATATGATTATTATAGTTACAAATATCAAAAAGAAGTAATTATTTCTGTCCTATAGGCACATGAATGTTGGCTAAAGAAGACATTCTCCAGAGATTTTAGTGTTCTTATCCTAATGTGTACTATTGTTTGGTTCATTAAGTTGTCTTAGGTTTAGCCTGTTTAATATATACTTGTCTATATATACTTAACTTCTAATACAGTGGAACCTTGGTTTTACATTTTATATAGAATAACTATAGTTTTACATACAGAAAACAATGACAAATAAACACAAAAGACTAATGAAATGTATAAATGAACATTTTAACTTCACTCTTATTGGTTTATGCTCTGTTTTAGAGTGTGCCAGTGTGGTCCAGCCAGCAGTCTTTGTTTTGTACACCAGTTCTCTGGGTTCTCAACTGCTATTTCGCACCCTTTTTCAGGTGGTAGCACTGCGCGACATGTTTTAGTTTGCTTTAAGCCTTATTGCCAATAAAATTAGTAGCAAGTCATGTGGGCATGCCAATGAAAACCGGGCAGATGAATGATAACTGGGACAAAATTTCCTCAGAAAATATTTATGATAACTGAATTGTACAATAACCAGGGCAAATGATAACCAAGGTTCCACTGTGTATCTTTTCAGACCTCACCCCATCACACACTTTGTTACTTGTTTATAACTTTTCAGTTAACTTTCTACTTTTTTTTAAACAAATGACCCAATGTTTTAAGGCTTGACAACCAACTTAAATAATAAAATGCCAGTGTTTAACACTACCTAGCCTCTTTTAGGCCTGCTGATGACAGGCTTTAGAGAGCCAGGCCCACACTAAATGTAGCAACATGGTCTAAATGACATCCCAGAAAGCTGTATGACCTAGTGCCCAAAGAGTTCATCTGTGAGATTCACTTTCCCTCTCTCACCAGAAGTAAAAAAAGTGAAATCATATGACACAAGATCCCTCAGCAACCCTAACCACCTTCTGCCCACCCACAGAGTCAATGAGGCAGTCACGTATGCATGTTCATGCTCCTCAAGTCTGGGCTTGTGCCGTGCAGAACTGGACCAATTATCTCTGACCAACTGGGAATACCCGCAGCCTACACCCACGACCCGTGCACCAATACAGCCAGGAGTCAAAAAAAGACTCCACAGAATCAGCGCAGACAACAACCCCCCGCCATTCATGTGGCCTTTATTTGAAAGTATGAAAATGTGACAATAATCAGTTAGTTTTTCTTGTTTTAAAGACATTTGCTCTGAACAACAGTTCTAGCACCAAGCAAAATGTGCTATATCAATCCAAAATAGTCCACAACAGTGTAGTACCAGAAATATACCAACTGTAAAGTGATTTAAAGTGACCATGCCTTAGTCACACTATATCATATAGTCGTATCAGTTGATCAATATAAATACCACCAGTCTATGTGGACTACTCATAGCTCTAATGCATACAACACTTCTCAAACTATCCATGCCTTATAAACCAGTCCCCACTCTCAGGTGATGGTGCTTTCCAAACAGCTTTCATTCTGCAATCAGAACAGGCCTCTCACTTTGTAGAATAGAAGTGCATGGTCATTCTTCTAGCATAGTGTTTTCCAATCTCAGCCTTGGAGGTCCACCTGTATTCTAGTTTCAAGTTTTCCCAATGCAGAGGGTCTCCACTACTGAAATTGGGAAACACTGTGCAGGAAGTAATGACTGGCCTGTATTAGAAACATACACTTCTTTCTTCAGAATGAAAGAATAGATTTCAGTTTGGCAGTACAACATCAAGCCTACTTGGGATGCACCATCATGCAGCAGCATCAACCACTAGAGTTGAGAAACGCTGTTCTAGCAAATCAAACAAGCCCCAAGATATAACCAAACACATCTGACATGTTCTTCATGTTCAATAAGTAGAAATATTTGTACTGTACACAGACTTGTACCACCGTATTTCACTGTTGAATGAGCTTTAAAGTAGATGTCTGTAATGGGTCAACCGGGAGTTGAGTAGATTGCAAAGTTGAACTTAAGGGTTCAGAGCAATTCAAAGATGATTTCAAATATCAAACTTCAAGACATTTTTAAACAAATGTAAATTGAGACTGCTTGTCGACCAATTAAGTTTGCAACGATTTAATAAAAAACTATTATAAACAACTATTGTACACAATAACACAAAATAGTAATACCATAACATAAAGTAATACAATAACATCAAGTTTGATGGTCATTTGAGATTTTGTATTTCTGATTTTCATGAGCTACAAGCCATTCTGAGCAACAATATAACATAACAGGCTTAAATTTAAAGATTCCTTTTTACATCTTTCCAAACATATGTCTTATGCGAAATGATGTGGTAATGCTGTTAATGCCATTTCTTAATTAAATTGAAACTTATTGATTAACTGTCTGCCTAAATTGTTTTGCTTTCTTATAGCTCTCTTCTGCTTTGTGAACAACAATTACTTTAATGTTAGAGTAAGTTATTTAGAGGAGGCCAAGGTTGCTTGTGTGGTCACAGTTTGAGGAGTCAGAGAATGCATAATATTTTAAACTTGTATCACCTGGTCTTTACTTTTGAAGAGTGTGAACAAGCCATAGCCCAAACCAACTATTCAGGTCTGAGACCTGAGAATCTTTTGGGGGCCCAAACTCATACATGGTGCTCTTTTTTCACTGTAATATTTCTGACATAATAGGCCACATGCAATTTTTGCCAAAATAACTCAGGATCTTAATTTGTGAAATTCTCAATTTGATAATTGAAAGGCTTTTCTTAATCATGGAGCACAAAATGTATTTTTTTTCCCCAATCGTGAATCCCTGTATCCATGATCTGGTCATGGTAATTCATTATGACAGTTGTTTTTGTTTTTCTCATCTGTACTTTGACAGACCTGTTGCCTACTAGAGCTGCTTTTAGTCAATCTGACTTCCCCACAAGACTTTAAATGCAAAGCATTTATATCTGCCCAAAACAAGTCTGGCTTTCTTCTTTCTCACCTCTTCACTCCACTCCAAATTAGTTACAGATGTGAGTAAGGGCTATCCTGCGGGAAGGAAAGAGTTAATTAAATTACCATCTGTTTTTAAAAGCATCAGATCTGAGGCTCCCTGTGCCAGATGATGATGGGCATGTCTACACCTGTCTCTGCATCCTTCTGCCTTTCTGGTGCTCCCGAGTGTCACACACACTCAGCTGTGTTTCCACAGTGGGCCTTTCACACACGTTTTCTGAGATGAGGGCTGTGCTATCACAACATGCTGCATGTCATTTAGATAAGTGAACACATTACTGTTCTCTGGCAACCAGCAGAAAAACTGGAAAATAACAGTGAAGAGTGGAAATATATATATGGCTACTGTACATCCACTGCACAATTTTTAACATCTACCCTGTACCCTAGCTCAGCTATATAGGTACACAATTTTCTGCTGTCATTCATAATTTGGCTGTCACCTCTACCCCATTCACCACTTAAACATTCATCACTGTTTCAGACCACAAAACCACTGATGAGTAGAAAACATTTGGATGGTGACTGATTTTCAATACAGCAGTGATACCAAGATAGGGTTATGGTAGTGTGTGTGGTGCTGTTATTGGTATAGTATGAGCACAGTAAAATTGGGGTTCTTCCTTACATCACAGCTACTACTAGGTTGAGAGAGGGCCATGACTAATATCTGCAGCTGTCAGAGTGGAGGCCGGCGTGCCTTCCAGCTATTTCTATTGCTCATTTACTGCTGCAGTGAGACATTAACGCCGTCAGCTAATGTTGGTTATTTCACACTGTGAATGCGTAATGTATTGCACAGTACAGGAGGATGTGTGCAACCACTGTTGAAAGAAATACATAAGAAGTCCCATTTGCAAGCCTACATGGCTTCTGGCAAACTGCAAATGGCACTTCTTATGTCTTTCTTTCAACAATGTTTTTTTTCTTGCCACTCTTTCATAAAGGCCAGAATTGTGGAGTGCAGACTTATAGTTGACCTGTGTACAGATTCTCCCACCTGAGCTGTGGATTTCTGCAGCTCCTCCAGAGTGACCATGGACCTCTTGGCTGTGTCTCTGACCAGTGCTCTCCTTGCTCAATCTGTCAGTTTAGGTGGACGGCCATGTCTTGGTAGGTTTACAGTTCAATTCACTAGTGTTCTCTAACAAACCACTGAGGCCTTCACAGAACAGGTGTATTTATACTGAGACTAAATTACACACAGCTGGACTCTATTAACTAATTAAGTGACTTCTGAAGGTAATTGATTGCACTGGATTTTGTTTAGAGGTATCAGAGTACAGGGGGTTGAATACTTTTGAACGTCACACTTTTACGATTTTTATTTGATTAAAATTTTAAAAACCATGTATCATCTTCATTCCACTTCACAATTATGTGGTACTTTGTGTAGGTCTATCACTTAATATATATATATATATATATGTTTGTGGTTGTAAGGTGACAAAATGTGAAAAAGTTCAAGGGGTCTGAATACTTTTACAAGCCACTGTACATATTATTTGACATACAGTATATAATTAGTCTTGCTATACGTGTGATGTGCTAACTACTCGCAAATGACAATTTGCAACTACCAAATGGGGCTTGAAATCTTTTTATGCCAATGGAAGAATAGAAAGTCCTAGATTATTATTATTATTTTTTTAAATAATTTATTTCCAGGTTTTTTTCCAATTTTTATCCTCGGGTCATAGTGGTAGCGTCTTTGCCCGCTGTGCCACTTGGGGCCAGAAAGTCCTAGATTGATGTATGATCATAAATATGAGCTGTTCAGTCATTTGTCAGAAATGGATTATGTAGCAGCATTATGGGAGGGACTAATAAAACCAACACAAAACATACAACAAAAACAAAAATGCCTTTAACAAGATTCAAATGCCCAATTAGAATGGCCAAATGCTCTTAATGTTAATGTTAGCAGTAAAATACTACTGTATTCTCCCTTACATTTTTGACAAAGTTTTGACATTTCTGGGCCCAAACTAAAGACGTAACTCTAATAATCACAGCTATACAGATGCACAACAACTCTGTATTACTTACATTTTTTGTTTGTATTGTTTTAGTTATTTATGTATCCCAAGCAGATTTTCTGGAAATGTACAGTACATTACTCTCTTCATAGCTGTCTGGAAAGTCTGGAAAAGACCAGAGACTTGGGCAAACATAGCTTTATCTTATGTAGACTTAAGGCTGGTTTATACTTGATGTGTCGAGTTCTGCAAGAATGGTGACGTGAGGGCGTTTGCCGGGAAGAAAATGCGTTTATACTCACTTGCGACACATATCAAAGGTGTGGTGATATTCTCCTATCAGCTAGGTGGCGCTGTGTGAAAAATACCACTCTGAAGTGCACAAAGATGCAGAAGAACACTTTTGTTTATTGCAAAATGAATGTGCGGGATGAGGAGCTGTTGTGTTTGCTGCTACTTTTGATGAGAAAACAGAGAAGATGGTCTGTGCGTCCAATTATTAAAGGAAAACGAGATAAGGGAGAGTTTAAACTTCTAATGCCAGTGCAACACACTGATGATGAAATGCATTTTAAATATTTTGTGGTCCTTCGTGGAGGAGTCATGAATATTTCTATACCTCTTTATTTCTGCCACCAGTTTCTCTTCAAATATGTCCATATCCTGCTTGCTGTCGGCATCCGGGCCTCCGCGTAGTTAGAAAAATTCTGAGGTGCATGGCGCGGCGATTCTTAATGTCAACTGCAGACTTACAAGACGAGACTTTAAGAATGTTGGGTTTAAACACAAGCATTTGGGAAACATTTATGCAATATGTGCTTAGGGTTGCCACTTTTCAGATTTTGAAATAAGGGACACTCCTGGCCGGGTAGGGGCTGGAGAGGGGGCTGGGTTGTGTCTGGGGTGTGTATTTGGGATTGGAGTGTATGTGTGTGTGTGTGTGTGGGGGGGATTCCATTGCAGGTTGGGTGTGGCTTGAATGTTGCAATCATATATTATGAAAGGTCTTACACTGTCAGAGAAACATAAAGCAAAATGAAATTGCCTTCGGTAGATGCTATTTTTTAAAAGTGCACACCATTTTCACGTGTATCTTAGCAATGCAGACAATGCTTTAATTTAATTGCACTAGTGATGGGTTTTTATGGCTTGGTTTACTTAAAAGACCTCTTACAGCTCCCAAATTGAAAGACTTTTCTTCTTCTTCTTCTTCTTCTTCTTCTTCTTTTTGCTGCTTAGCTTACCAGCTAGTAATAAAACAATTTAAATTCAACAGTAAATGAAATGAAATAAATGTAGAAATGTAAAAACAACTGAAATAATATTTTTTTTCTAAATTATATATTTATAGAGTTTTGCATTTTACAGAAAGAACAGAACAAAAAGAAAAAGAAAATAATTATATATATGTATCTCGCCGCAACATGGTCACATATTTCACAATATCACAAAATGATCATTAATTAATAAAGGAATAGGGCATAATAAAGTAAAATAAGTCAATTATGGTTACAATACAGGCAGTAGTACATGTATCATGCAAAAAGAAAAATCACATATCCCCCAACACTTTCCATACTAATGACCATATTTCAGTGAATTTTTGTTGTCTGTTTCAGATTTCAAAAGTGAGCCAAATAATTTTTATGTATGGAAATGTAGAAATAGATTCCTCATATAAATATATGAATGTTCTTTTTCATGACAAAATGAATTTATTTTTTGTTTATACAATTACTTGTGGGTAATTATTCAGTCATTTATATGTGCATTTATTTATTTATACTTATGTAATTTTTTTTGTCATATGCAGAGATTTGGTCAGAGAAAGTCTTTTTGTAGCTTCTCTCTCTCTCTGTAATACTAATATAACTAATATAGCGACACCCCACCCCCCACCTTACATGGTGTAACTGACCAATCCCGTGCGACTTCAACAGGGGGGGAAACGAATCTGGCTTCCAGCCACGAGTCGGCTCTGATTGTTCACTTTAAAGAGTCGACTCTAAGAGCCATTTCGTTCGCCAACGACCCATCACTCACACACACATTCTGCTGAAACACGACAGAGAGGGTGAGAGAGAGAGCAGGAGACTCTCTTTTCATTCACACATATCGTTCTGTCTCAGTTCAACCTTTTGCACCTCCTTTGATAAAAATACAGAAGAAAGCGCGTCCCGTATCAGTTCAATATGGAACGCAACTTTTAATTTACAAATACGGAATGATTTTGTATTTTACGGGATGGGTGGCAACCCTATGTGTGCTCTGCATATGGTTCACCCAGTGTTCCAGTGGTGTATTCTTTTTAAAAACAAGCTGTTTTGCTCATCTACTGTAGCTCAATTCAGATTAGCATAAGGCAGCATTATGACAAGTCAAATTGTAAACAAATAAATGTGCATAAAAAACTTTCCTCAGTGATTGGTCTTTACCTGTTTTTGGAATTTTGGGTTAGCAGTGAAAGCTTAGCCTGCAATATTATGAGCCAAAGACTGCAGTCAGGTGCTTGTGAGCACCCATCTAATTACTGAAAGGAGAACAGGGACACCCTATAGCCTTACAGTTCTCAAATGCCTGCACAGTTGTGGAGTGAGGGACCTTGAATGCACTGGCTAACGCTGCTTAGGC
This sequence comes from Crenuchus spilurus, assembly GCA_036984385.1. NCBI lineage: Eukaryota > Metazoa > Chordata > Actinopteri > Characiformes > Crenuchidae > Crenuchus > Crenuchus spilurus. The sequence continues at coordinate 6,748 of BRDA01073640.1, read as the reverse complement.
ACATACTGCCGACTACTGTTTGCCCTGTGTGAAGCCGTTGCATTAGTGAACATGGGATCACAGTCATCTCACACTCTGTTCATGCAACAGATGGACTGCAGTAGAGTTTAGCTTTCCAGTAACCTGCATATAACTTACAGACCCCTACTGCCAGTTACCCAGTACAAATACACCTGATTCTTTAGTTCACTTGACAAGGTTTGGAAGATTGTAATTGGAACTACACAGTAGTAAGATGGATCTCTAACAAAAAGACCACTAGATTAGTTTAGATTAGATTCAACTTGTTGTCAGTGTGATTTGCACACAACAAAATTTGACCTCCTCAATTAATCCATCTGTGCAGTGAAACACACACACTAGTGAACACACTAGGCTGTGAGAAGATGTACAAAAAGTGGTGGGCAGCTCTATCCTTGGCACCCGGGGAGCAGTTGGGGTTAGGTCATGACCTACTTTCAGTCATGACCTGTCAAGGGATCGAATTAGTGACCTTTTATTCACAAGATCCCTAACCACCAGGCCACAGTTGCCACTAGGTTGATCTGTATAAGTGTACACCAGCAAGGCAAAGCTACAAAGTATGTGAATATAGTTAAATATTCAGTTCAAATGAAAGTGTCAACCTTCACATTGTAAAACTAATAATTGACTAAAAATGACAATCATGTAATGTTTAGGAAGTGAATAATTAGGTTATCAAATCTGACCAGAAAGGTTCTAAAACCCTTTTTTTATATTCTGATGTAGTTCCAGAATCACAGGCTAGGCTAGAAATATTTCATGTTCTTTGCAGCTTATGTGCAATATTTTGGGAATCCAAACAATGGCTTTAGGAAGTGACTTGTTTTCTTCAAGCAATTAAATGCCTACTTGATCTTTTTTTTCTGGGAAAAGAGGGAGAATGTGGCAAACAAATTAAAGAAGCACTCCATGACTAAACCTATCCCTGGGATTGGATGAAAACGCCATATCCACGACAAAGAAAAACCCTCGGTGAGTTAGATCCTTGGTGTGGGGAAGGGAGACGGTTTGAAAATGGCAGTTCTACTGACGGCGAAGGCCAATTATTAATTCTGATTTGTGTAACCCCACTTACTCCCACAGTTTAATTAATGAGCCTCGTTATCGTCTGGGTTTTAGAGGTAATGGACAATTGCTGAATTTTGAGTGTTTACCATGCTGGAGCCGAATCCCGCCTTACTCTCTTCTGTAATGTATTGCCAGCAAGCAAGAGATTAACAGTGTTTGTCATTCTTCCCGCAGCTGTTTTCTAATGCAAAACATGGAGGGGAGAGAAAAGGAGGGAAGGACGAAAAGCGTTGTGCGGTCAAGTTTGAAATGGTGATTTGAAATAGCTACCATGGTCAGAGGAACTGGCAAACCTCACCATCAACTAATCCACACTATAAATCCTGATCTAATTAGTAAGGAGCAACACACCAGGCACATCTCAAAGAGAAGAGATTAGTTGTGTGAAAACATGGCTTGAGAAACTCCTGCAAACTGTGTGCGATCATGTGTGTGTGTAAGTATGAGAGACGGAGAGAGAGAGGAGGGAGAAATCCTTTGACAAAGTGATTCATATAAAGCATGCTTCCCTTGTTTGTTGTTCTATAGAGTTGCATCCTTGATATGTAATTTCTAACTAAGCCATTTGAATAAATTACCTTGAAATCCACTGCAGCAAAGTGTCAGGTTTAATCCGAGATGCAGGCTTCCCACTGGCAACCATACAAACTCCCATTGCTAATGACAAAACCTAAGAAAAAGCATGCCTGTGAGAAACAGACATTAGGTTTCATCATTTTTGCAATTTGTTACTAATTTGTGTTCAATATTTATATCATAATGACAAATATCCCTACTGCTCATACAAATGAATCCATCTTTACTCATACTGCAGATAACCACAGGCATGCTAGTTGAAATCCCATTCTTAAGCTGTAATAATAAGAGGACAGCATCTATATTATGGGTTATGATACAGAGACACCTTTAGAAAAGGGGACAAATTGACCACTACTGTACACATACACAAATAAACTGAAAAGCACTTTTAAACTCAATTCATCTGTTGTGTTGGAGATCAGCATGTTACCCGCATTTCTGGAGGTAAAAAGAGGTAAAGTAGACTACAGCCAAGTAAAATAATGGTTACCTCTGGGAAATAATCACTAAAGTAAATATGAAGACAAACAGAACTGCGACAAAAGGAACCTGCTTCCTTAATTTTATTTAGTGCTGATGGAGAGGCAGATTGATCCTGAAATATCACCAACATCCTGGCATTTTCTTTTCTAAAATCAATCCTCATGTGAGAATATTGATTCTTTAATCATCTTAGACCACACAACAGTGTCTGCTGGTCACTCCGCATTTTCCAGGTATTGTTTTTTTTCAGATCTCTTCTGACTGAAAATTAGATTAACTAGTGCATTCAACCCCACCTGTAAGTTAGAAATCTTTTTAATCCAAAACCTCCAAAACCACATCACCACATTACATCAGGACTGCATGAGTCTGCTCCAGCCTTGCTGGATAGTGAGATACACAGTAAATCTGCCAGTGTTAAATTAACACTATTAGAGTTAAATTAACACTGAGAGTGTTACATTATGCCACCCTTAGTGTTAATATAACTCTAATAGTGTTGATTTAACACTGACATATTTACTGTGTAGTCTGGTGTGACCACAGTTTTATGATGGTGATTTATGATGGTGTGTGATAAATGAATGCTACACATTTACTTTTACAGCATTTGGCAGACGCTCTTATACAGAGTGATGTACAACAGTGCTTTGATTCCATTAAGACAATTATCTCTGCTAGTACAGACAGGTTAGAGTCCAAACAACTCTTCAGTACAGTCACTGTTAGAGCAACCATTACTACTACCCTAGAAAGGAAGGAAAGATACACAATCACAATATAAGAGCATAACAACGCATTACAACAAGAGATTTAAACTAGTGCTGGCTTAAGTGGTCCATGAAGAGATGAGTCTTTAGTCTTTGTTTGAAGACAGTGAGGGACTCTGCTGTCCAAACAGCCAGTGGGAGTTCATTCCACCACTTCAATGCAACGACAGAGAAGAGTCAAGATGTTAGTTTTCCACATGTCTCGAAGGATGGTGGTACTGGAAGCTCTGAGGGTTCGAGGTGCGACTCGAGACTTGACCATTGCCATTAAGTAGAGAGGGGCTGGTCCATTACTTGCTTTGTAGGCAAGCATCAAGATTTTGAATCTGATGCTAGCAGCTACAGGAAGCCAGTGAACACAGCAGTGGTGTGACATGAGAGAACTTGGGTTGATTGAAGACCAGTTGAGCAGCTGCATTTTGGATCAACTGCAGGGGTCTGATGGCTCTTAGAGGAAGACCAGCCAGGAGTGAGTTGCAGTAGTCAAGTCTTGAGATGATGAGAGACTGGACAAGCACCTGGGCAGCATCCTGGGTCAGAAAGGGTCGGATCCGTCGAATGTTGAAGAGGAGGAACCTGCACAACCGTGCCATGTTTGCGATGTGAGTAGAAAATGATAGCTGGTTGTCAAGAATCACACCAAGGCTTCTTGCTTCTTGAGATGGTACGACGATGGAGTTCTCAAACACAACAGGAAGTTCAAGTTGCAGACCAGTTATTCCAGGAATGAATAGAAGCTCAGTCTAGCTAAGGATGAGCTTCAGGTGGTGGGTTGCCATCCATGTGGAGATGTCTGCCAAACATGATGAAATGCAGCTGGATACTTGAGTGTCAGAAGGGGGGGAACAAAGCATCAGTTGAGTGTCTTCAGCATAACAGTGGTATGAGAATCCATGAGAAGAAATTACTTCACCAAGAGAATGAGTGTAAAATGAGAAAAGAAGAGGACCCAGTACTGAGCCTTGTGGGACATCAGTGGAGAGCCTGCATGGAGCGGATGTGGATCCACTCCATGTTACCTGGCAGGACCGACCCTCTAAATATGATCTGAACCACTTCCTTGCAGAGACAGTGATCCTGAGGTTAGAGAGCATTGACAGGAGGATCTTGTGGTTGACTGCACAGAGGTCAAGAAGGATGAGAACCGACAACAGTCCGGCAGATCTAGCTGTCTTGAGCTATTTGGTCACAGCTATCAGGGCTATTTCAATGGAGTGTGTTGGTTTGAAGGCAGACTGGCAAGGGTCCTGGAGTTGGTTTTGGGAGAGAAAGACAGATAGCTGGTTATAAACAGCATGTTGAAGAATTTTTGAGAGAAATGACAAGAGTGATACTAGTCTGTAGTTGCTGCAGAGCTATTCAGTGTAGGCTTCTTCAGGATGGGAACCACCCTAGCAGTCTTGAAAGCCAAACATGACCTGAGAGCTGTTTATGATGGAAGAGATGAAAGGAAGTAGGTCTGGAGAAATGGACAGGAGGTATGTGGAAGGAATGGGGTCCAGTGGGCATGTGGCTGGGTTACTAGATGTCAACAGTTGTAGTACATCCTCTGTGGACAGAGAAAAGAAAGAGGTGAACAAGTTGTGAGCATGATGGGAAGAATTTATGGAGACAGTGGAAATGGAGGAGAAGGACTTGCAAATCTTATCAACCTTCTCCTCAAAGAAGGTGACAAAATATTCACAAGTAAGGGAAGAGGGTTGTGGGGAGGTGGAGGGTTGAGAAGGGAAGATACTTATATAGCATCTTTCACACATACACACATACATTCATCCACACAGACATACACACTCATTCACACACACCAGTTTATTTTAGAGTAGCCAATTCACCTGATCTCTATGTTTTTGAACTGTGAGAGGAAACCCACACAGACACAGGGAGAATTCCACTTAGACTGGGACTTGAACCCAAGACTTCAGTACTGAGAGGTGAACATGCTAACCACCATGGCAAGACAAAGGAGCTTGAAGTCCTGAACCAAGCTTACAGCACCCTCCATAATTATTGGCACCCCTGGTTAAGAAGTGTTCTTTGGCTTTTTAATAAATTATTTTTTTAAATAACATAGGACAACAATGCAAAAAGAGAAAAATCTAAGCTTTAATTAAAGTGCCTTTATTTGGTAGGAAAACAATAACACATTAAAAAAATACATTTTTAGAATGAAATCATGTGTGCCACAATTACTGGCACCCCTGGTTTTAGTACTTTGTACAACCTCCTTTTGCCAAAAAAAACAGCACTTAATCTTCTCCTATAACTCTTCACAAGATGAGAGGATACAGAAAGAGGGATCTTTGATCATTCCTCTTTACACAACCTCTCTAAATTGTCCAGAGTCCTGGGTCTTCTCCTATGCACTTTCCTCTTCAGCTCAACCCACAGGTTTTCTATTGGGCTGAGGTCTGGGGACTGAGATGGCCATGAGAGGAGCTTGATTTTGTGCCTTGTGAACCATTTTTGAGTAGATTTGGCCACATGTTTAGGGTCATTATCTTGCTGAAAGACCCAGTGATGACCCATCTTCAGCTTTTGGGCAGAGGCCACCAGATTCTGATTCAAAATGTCCAGATATTTCAAAGAGTTCATGGTCCTATGTATCCTTACAAAGTTCCCAGGTCCTTTGGAGGAGAAACAGGCCCACAGCATCACCAATCCTCCCCCATACTTAACAGTGGGCATGAGGTGTTTTTCTGTGTACTCATCCTTGGTGTTACGCTTACAGTGTTTGTTGCCAAAAAACTCTATCTTGGTCTCATCTGACCAAAGCACGCGGTCCCAGTTAAAATCACAGTACCACTTGGCAAACTCCACCCATTTACGCTTATGAGTATAACTCAGAAAAGGCTTTCTCCGTGCATGCCTTGCAAACAGCTTGTTGGCATGTAGATAGTGCCTGATGGTTGTTTGGGAGACCTCGTAACCCCAAGATGCTACCATTTGATTCAATTCTCTTACAGTGAGCTTTGGAGAACTTTTTACTTTTCTTACCATCCTTCTTACTGTGCATGGTGGCAAGATACACTTACATCCTTTCCCAGACTTGTTTGTTACAGTTCCAGATGTTTTGAACGTTTTGATGATTGCTCTGACTGTCAATAAGGGCATCTGCAGGTGAGTGGCTATTTTTTTGTAGTCATTGCCTGATTTATGAAGGTCAACACACATCTGCCTTTCTTGAATAGTGTGTTCTCTTTTCTTTCCCATGTTTAAGAGTGAGTAAGAAAAATAGGCCTCTGTGTAATGTCATATTTGTACCCCAGGGAAACAAGAAGTGATGAATTACTAATTAAAGGTTCCTAGATACTTTGATCCACTTTATAAACTACAGTAGAAATGACATAAATGGTTCAAATACATTAATTTCCAAGAAATTGTTAAGGGTGCCAATAATTGTGGAACAGGTCATTTTATGGGAAATAATTATTTCTTAGTTAGGATTTTTTCTTTCTTTATTTTTTTTTTACTTGAGTTGAAGGTTGCTTTTTTCTAAACTTTTTCAGAGTGAGATTACTCTTCTGCAATAAAAAATGTATTTATTTTAAGGCTTTTAACACATTTTAACTAGGGGTGCCAATAATTATGGAGGGCATTGTATCTCTTGAGACTGGTTCATAAACGTATTCAATAAAATGATCAAAAACACTATTAAGACTAAATATTAGACAGTTATAGAGTCTGTATTACATGTTAATAATGTCAGATGTTCCTAAAACCACTGACTGACTCTGCTGTGGTGATCAGTGAAGTTCCTTTAGAAAACAGCTTGGAGGATGCAGATTGACAAAATTTCTGTTGCTATGTGAGTATCTTGTGTCAGC
>BRDA01073636.1:0-27936 GCA_036984385.1 Crenuchus spilurus | reverse complement strand
TATATATATATATATAATGTATACTTATATTACATAATAGAAACAATTGTTACTGCAGCAAACATTATTTTGACTTAATTTAGCATACCTGACATTTTTACATTTATCCTCAACACAGTGAACTCACATCATTTATCATTAAACACTGTAAAGTCATATTATTATCATTTAGCTTTATATATACAACCTGTCTGCAAAACCTTTTAGCTTAATTTAGCATATTCATATATTCTCACATTAATATTAAATTAATGTACATATTTTTTAATAAAATTAAACAAAATAGTCTTAATATAATTAATTATCCAATTTAACATATCCACTCATTTAAACAATCTATAATAACAAATAAACTGTATAATGTAATTTATTATAAATTATGCTGATACATAACACTAGGTAGAAAAATAGACTCCACTAAATGTTTACTTTGTCTTAGTATATCATATTTTACATATTCTCACACTCTTTCATACAGTATCTTATATACAACTCATTTACATAATTCAGAATAAAAATAAACATGATGTCATAATTCATGATTTAACCTGATTACAAATATCACCACAAAAATAATTTATAATAAAAATAAACAGTATAAGATCATAATTTATCTTTATTTGTAAATACAACTATAAACTTTACTCCACCACATGTTTATTTTTGTTTAACTTAGAATATTTTAAATATAATTTACAAATCATTTAAAAATAGTAAATACTGCAATACCGTCATTTATCCTTATTTACACACACCTGCACACACACACACACACACACACACACACACACACACACACACACACACACACACATGTATGTGTATATATACTCTTTGCTGTATGTAGCATGCCTTAATATTAGTGCTGTTAATCTATTTAATCACAACAAGCTAATATAATTATAATGAATATTTTATATTTATATATACATATTAATATATTATAAATATAATATATATTGAACTGAATATTCATCAATACAGTTACTTCCTTTTCATTAAGTCTGATCTTTATTACAAACATTTCACTAAAACCTCAGACTGGACCGTTTGTACTGACAGTTACAGGTGTAATTTACATATGGGACACTCAGGACATGTACTCTTTCTGAAAAGCCTGAAATTGTCTCCTTTGTTGACTGTTTTGGTTCCTGCGCCGTTTGAAAAACTCCATCACATCACTGAGAAATAACTCTGATTGGTCGTTTTCATGCCTCTCAATTGAATGAACACAGCTCAACTATTTTGTGATGCTAAACAAATAATTATTTAATCACAATAAATTAAAGCAAAGGTAGTATTGTACAAACACATTTAAGCCATAGTTCTTTGTGTAATTGACCTAACCATTACAGTCCTTAAACTTTTGGTAAACATCTTTCTTTCAGTCCCAGTACAGACATCTGTTAATGACTTAAGACTGCATGCAGTCTAAGACTGTACGTGAACTAACCAAGCTGAACATTCAGAGACTTTTAGTCTGTTTTACTCTTTTACCTGAGGAAGAAAACACATAGTTATGAATACACACACTGGCCACTACATTAGCTATGCACAATTTGTGTCTCCACTCCAGGTGCACTTTATACAGACTGTAGGTCATCTGTTTTTCTGTATACTTTGTTCTTCAATGGTCACAAAACAGGTGGATAATTCTCAGTGACGCTGATGTGGTGGTGGTGTGTTAGAGCTGCTGGAGATGTTAAAAACACTGTCCACTCACTGTCCTCTGTTAGACACTCCTACCTTGTTGGTCTTGTAGATGTAAATTCAGACAGCAGCACAGCACAGTGTGTGTTGGTCCTCTAGTCCTGACACTGTTGGCTGGTTGGTCACTATTTTCACTCCAATAGTGACACTGAGGTGTTTAACAACATCAGCAGCTCTGACATACACTAACACATTATCACCATGTCAGTGTCACTGAAAATGATCCACCTGTTCTGAACATTGCAGAACTAGTAAGTGTTTCTATAACTTATATCATAACTTTAGTCCTTCTGTTGCACCATCCACTTCTGTCTGACACCCTAGCGACACCCTAGCAACACTCATTTAATCTATTTTATGTCATTTTTTGTTGCACAGCACTCATCTCTTGCACTACAAAATTAGTCTTAAATCATACGTCATTGATGTTTTATTGTGTGTATGTTTAAAAAGAACAATAATACTGATCTGAAGCCCTACTTAATACATATTCCCAGTGGGATGTTTAAGGATAAGGAGAATACCACACAAAGGTCATATGTGATCCTGTGGAGAAAATAAACTGTATATGGTTTTGTGCTGAGATATGTATAGGATGCTGGAGGTGAACCCTATACACACAGAAAGGCAGTGAAAGTCGAGAGGTGTTTGTGGTGAGAGTGAGAGTGTGAAATGGAGGAGGTGGGTTTGACTCTGAGGTGAACCAACATGTTGTAGTTATATCACACAGACTTAGACATAACGCTGTAGATGTACAGAGATGTTGACAATTGAAACCACAGCGTTAGGCCTACTGGATGAGCAAATGTTCAGAACCCTTCTGTGAAGGACCCAAAAACAGCAGGTTCTCCATCATACAAAAGAACCATTTCGCCATCCAAACCATTCACCACTCATATAACCTTCATATAATTTTAATAAGGGACTCTTTGGAGATGTGTGCACATGAGGAATGTGTACTTAAAACTAAAACCTCAGTGTAGACCCTACAGTGCCCCCTAGAGCTCTAAAACATGAGCAAGAAGTATTACTATTTAGATTAGATTAGATTAGATTAGATTAGATTAGATTAGATTAGATTAGATTAGATTAGATTACACTTTGTCGTTGTGCAGAGTGCAGGTACAGCGCCAATAAAATGCAGTTAGCATCTAACCAGAGTGCAGTGTACAGTGTCATTTACATAAAGTGCACTAAGTAATCATTGAGATGGTACAGTGAGTTATTAAAATTTGAGTATATCTATAAATAATAAATGTGACCCTGCCAGGGAAAACCAGGTCAAAGTCATTCTTTCTTTTCAAAATTTGTTTTTTTCAAAACAACTTTTTATGTAAATTTAAGTTTTGTTTTTGATCAAAATATGTACTCTGATAGATATCTGAGACTATTGTCTTTCATTTACAGCAATAATACCGAGTGGCTAACTTTTGTCGCTAATGTGAGTGACCCAATATTGACCCGATATCTCAATAAGTTGCCAAGTGACTTCGGCCTGGTTTTCCCTGGCGGGGTCACAAATACTTTACCAGTCAAAAGTTTTAGAACACCTCAATTTTTCCAGTTTTGTATTGAAAATGATTGAGTTTATTGTCTCATTGCTCTCTGAAATGAAAGCATAAGTCAAAGTCAAGACAAATTTATTTATAAAGTGCTTTTTACAACTGATGTCACAAAGCAGCTATACAGGGTTAATAATAACAAAACAACAAATCCCCAGGGAGCAAACCAATGGCGATAGTGACAAGACTCCCTCAGAGCTGGAGGAAGAAACCTTGGGAGAAACTAGACCCACATGAGGGACCCATCCTCCTCTGGTCAACTAATTATAAATTCTTGATAAATCACATAATCCTATGATGCTGTTGTAGTGTTCAAGTGTTCTGATATGGTCACAGTACTGAAAAAGGAATAATGATCAAGGTAGCAGCCAGTAAAGTCCATATAAACATGAATGTGGTCAGTAGTGTTGGGTATCTGGAGTAGGTCACAGTAGCTGGTTGTTGGTGGGCAGCTGGTCTAAGGTGGCATCATGCAGAGATAGTATTCAGTCTTCCATCAGCATCAGGCTGGACCGGTGGGTAATCACTCACTCAGAAAAAGACAAAGATGGAATTAGTACTGTTTGGATTTATAGAGTACAAGGATTATGAGACTTATCTGTTCTAAGAGTGGGATTGTTAATAATGTGACAGGTCATTGTATAGGTGTATCTGACCACTTGTTAATCAATGCCTCTCTCTCACTACCTGTTCCCAAACGTCACTCCAAAACTGCTATCACCTATTGTAATGTTAAATCCATTGACTGTCTCTCTTTGTCTGCTTCTCTGGAGACCTTCAACCTTGCTCATAGTAACTCTTTACTTTCTGTTGATGATGCTGTTTCCTTCTATAACCACACTCTCAGTGCTTGCATTGACACCTTGGCACCAATGAAAATCATGTCTGTGCCTACTGCCCATAGATCTCCGTGGTTTACACTTACTCTCCGCAAAATGAAAAGAGCAGGTAGATGTCTTGAGCGTCTTTTCAAGAAATCTGGGTTGCAGGTCCACTATCTAGCTTACATGGACCATATGTCCACAGATGAAAAGGAGCTAAATAATGCTGGTTCCTCTTACTACAGCGATGTTTTTAGGGAAGCCGGACAGAACCCTAAACATCTGTTCACTGTGGTGAACAAGCTCCTATGCCCTCCATCTGAACTAATGACTGCCTCAATTGATCTATGCAAGGCCTTTCTGAAATTCTTCTATGACAAGGTGTCAGCTGTTTATCAAGAATTGCTGAACGATCCTGCTGACCACTGCTGGTGTACCTCCTCTTCATCTCCCTCTCTCTCACTTTCAACTTTCTCTCTGACTGATACAATCAGTATAGGTAAAATTATAGCTAGCTCTAAGTCATCATCCTGCTTACTTGACCCTGTTCCAACCCAACTCCTTCAGCGCTGTGTTTCTGTTTTATCTAAATCTATCTGTCACCTGGTCAATCTATCCCTTGTCTCTGGTTATGTCCCTGTCTCATTGAAAACTGCTGCTGTTACACCTATCATCAAGAAACCTAATTTGGACAGAACAGTCCTGAGTAACTTTAGGCCCATCTCTAATCTCCCATTTATTTCAAAAGTTCTCGAAAAAGTCGTGGCCTCTCAGCTTCTTGACTTTATGAGTAAAAATTAGATATTTGCGAAGTTCCAGTCGGGTTTTCGCTCCAAACACAGCACCGAGATTGCTCTTCTGTGTGTCCTAAATGACCTTCTTCTATCTGCTGACATAGGTAGAGTCTCTATTCTTCTACTCTTGGACCTGACGGCAGCTTTTGATACGGTTAATCATAGACATCTTCCAGCTAGGCTTGCTGAGATTGGTCTCTCTGGGACTGTGTTGACCTGGTTTCAATCATACCTTACTGATAGATGTCAGTTTATTTCAATAGGAAAGCACACATCTGACACAGCACCCATCAAATATGGTGTCCCACAGGGCTCTGTTCTTGGTCCCTTCCTTTTCGTCATCTACATTCTTCCTCTTGGCAATATTTTTCGCAGTCACAAAATAATTTTCCATTGCTATGCCCACGACACCCAAATCTATCTAGGGTTCAAACCAACAGCTTCTTTTCCACCACCTCAGTTAATTAGATGCCTCACTGACCTGAACTCCTGGCTAAGTGCAAACTTCCTCCTGTTGAACACTCAGAAAACTGAGTTCATAATTACGGGCTCTAAGACTGCTGTCAACACTCTCAAAAATCCTGTTCTCTCTATAAGCAATGCCACTATCATACCTTCAACCACCGTCTGGAACCTTGGCGTTCTTTTTGACCCCCTTCTGTCTTTTGAACAGCACATTAAATCTCTGTCTAGGTCAGCATTTTTCCATCTTTGCAATATATCACGCATACGCCCCCTACTGTCCTCCTCAGGAGCTGAGTCACTGGTCCATGCTTTTGTTACTTCTCGGCTAGACTATTGTAATTCTCTGCTCTATGGGCTTCCTGCAAAATCACTCAGACCATTACAACTAATCCAATACTCTGCCTCTCTTACCCGCACTAAAAACTCACATCACTCCCATTTTAGAAAGGCTTCACTGGTTACCCATCTCTATGCGTATTCAATATCAAATGCTATTGCAAACTTTCAAAGCACTCCATGGTTTGGCTCCTAGATATATATCTGACCTCCTGAAACCCTACAGCCCTGCTCGCAAACTAAGGTCATCTGATAATGGTCTCCTAGTAGTTCCCAGGTTCAGACTCAGCTCTATGGGTGGTCGATCTTTCAGTATCGCTGCCCCCACACTCTGGAACTCTCTTCCTTCTTGTATTTGCTTAACTTCCTCTCTCTCTAAATTCAAATCTTTACTTAAAACCCATCTCTTTTCTATCTATTTTTCCTCTCCATCCTCTTTTTGCTGACTATATTTTGATTGTTGTAAAGCGACCTTGGGACTCTGTGAAAGGCGCTATATAAGTGTAACTTATTATTAATATTATTATTATTATTATTATTATTATTATTATTATTATTATTATTATTATTATTATTATTATTATCAGAGTGTGGCTAATCACTCTGGCAAAACTATCTAGAACAACCTACCTAAAAGGAGAGAGCCAGAAGGTAAACAGGCATGGGAGCTCCCCAAGACACTGGCATCCCTCTGCTCACCATCAACAAAGCTGAGTAACTGGGTGAGCAGTGATAAGACAGCCCCAGCATCTCAGTTTACTATAAATCCCTACATCAGTAAACCCCTGGGTCTGCAACCTTTATATAATGTAAAGTATTAATTACCAAAAGCTAAACTAAACATAAGTTTTCAGTCTAGACTTAAATGTTGAGAACTGGACGTTGTCTGGGAGGATATTCCAGAGCTGAGGGGCCGAACAAGAGAAGGCTCTTCCCCCAGTTGATGATTTATGAATTCTGGGGACTTTCAAGAAGCCAGTATTCTGTGATCTACAAAGTAAATGAGATGGTTCATAACAGGAAATAAGATCTCGTAAATACTCAGTGACGAGTCCATGCAAGGCTAAAGAATTTTATATTCGATTCTGAATTTAACTGGAAGCCAGTGTGGTGCTGATAAAACTGAACTAATATGATCAAATTTTCTGGTTTTAGTAAGAACCATGGCTATCGCATTTTGAATTATGAACTAATTAAAGTTTATTTAGGTTTCTGCTAGAACATCCTGATAATAGTGCATTGCAGTAATCTAGCCTTGAAGTAATGAAGGCATGTATCAATTTTTTTGCATTGTGTAGGGATACGGTATTTCTTAGCTTGGAACCATTACAGAGATGTAGAGAAGCTGTTCTGGTAGTTTTAGTTATGTGTTGGTCAAATGATAAATCTGAGTGATTATGACACCAATATTTTTTGCTGCTAAGCCAGGTGTAACAGCGAAGTTATCCAGATTTAAACTCAAGTCTGATAATTTATTTCTTGTGGTCTTTGGGCCCAGAAGAAGAACCTCTGTTTTTTCACTATTTAAGTGGAGGAAGTTATACGACATCCAGCATTTCACATATTTTACACAGTCCTCCATTTTTTTATCTAATCCTGTCATCAGGTTTAGCTGATATATAAAGTTGTGTATCATCTGTGTAACAGTGAAAACTAATATATTTGTTTATAACTTGGCCTAATGGCAGCATATAAAGTATAAATAATAAAGGTCCTAAGATAGTTCCTGTGGAATTCCACATCTCACTTTTGTACTGTTGGATGATACATCATTAACATTTACAAACGTAACGTTCTGTTAGGTAAGATTTAAACCACATTAGGGCTGTTCCTGTGATTTCAACCATGTTCTTTAGTCTTTTTAGGAGAATAGTGAGGTCTATTGTATCAAAAGCTGCACTAAGATCAAGTAAAACTAAGAAGGATAAGCAGCCTTGATCAGAGGCAAGAAGATAATTTGTTATCTTAATCATAGCTGTCTCAGTGCTATGATGGGGTCTAAATCCAGAATCTAACTTTGTAATGTGGTTTTTATGCAAATATGAGCAAAGTTGATGGGCCACAACTTTTTCCAATATTTTAGACATAAATGGTAAATTAGAAATAGGTCTATAATTGGACAATGTATTGTAGCTGTCTTCTACAACTGTGTTTTGTTCTCTCTCATCTAAGCCGGCAAGCAGACAGCTTGGGGTTAAGGCTACAGATGTAGTTTTTATCTAATGTTTTAAATTTTATTATTTATGAAGTGCATAAAGGTGTTACTGATAAGATTGGGTGGAATCAGAGGTTCAGTGTCTGTGAATTTTTTGTAAGTTTAGAAATCACACTAAAAAGTACTCAGATTGTTTTTATTGGTTTCAGTCAGGGATGCCAGATGTTCCATGCATGCTTTGTTGAGAGCTTTTTTATACTCAGTAAAGCTGTTTTTCCAGGCACAGTGGAATATTTCTAGTTAAGTTGACTGCCATTTCCTCTCTAGTTTCTGAGCTACTTGTTTTAAGGTGCAAGCTTGATAATTATACCATTGGGCAAGCTTTCTCTGTCTTGTCTTCTTATATTTAAGGGGTGCTACAATGTCTAATTTTGAACTTAAGGTATTTCCTAAACAGTCAGTCAGTCTTTCTAATTCCATTGGGCTTAATGAAGAGTAAACAGGAATTGATAAGTCTGGGAGATTTATATAAATAAATAGAGTTATAAAATAATAAATTATAAAATAGAGGTCTGCATATATTATGATTGAGATGTACTGTAGCTCATAAGAGATTAGATAGTTATCTGAGATTGCTCTATTTTGAGGAAGAATGTTTAAGTTATCTAAGATAATTCCCAGGGTCAAAACTACATCCAGAGTATGATTACAATAGTGTTTATGTTCTTTTACATGTGGGGTAATTCCAGTAGAATCTAAAATTACTGTAAATGACATTTTTAATGAGTCGTCTATATTTTCATAATGAATATTAAACTCTCCTACAATTAAGATTTTCTATGATTGGTGTTAATTCAGGGCACAGACACAGTGTCAATATAGTTGAACATAGGTGATGCCTCAAGGCAGCTTGCAGATGGTTGGTTATGTCAGTTCATTTACTATTTACACTACTCTGCTGGGTAACTCTCTGCCGCTGACAGATGTTGTCACCTACATGGATAACTATCCTCAAATACCTCCTATTAGTTATTCTAAGGTTGCCACTAATGTCTGAGGCCCTGGTAACCCCTATAGATCTGACTAGCACTGCTGGTGCCTCTAAAGAGCTATCTATTTTCATGTGTCTGATAATGGCGTCTCCAATAACCGGAGCACCTTGAACAGGCTTCACAGCGGGTGTTTCACTGAATGGGGCAAACTTGTTTGACATGTGATTATATGGAGAGCGGTGTTCAGGGGGGCTAGCTTTAGCCTTAGCTTTCCAACTAGTTGTCACTCACCCTACTGTGAGTTGAGGGGGTGCTAGCTCTCACTAAGGCACCTGGGGGTACTAATCCCCGGATGCATGCCTCCAACTGATCCATCTGTTCCACCAAAGAGATAACAAGCTAAAACTTAGCTCAAACACAGTCATTAACATTATCTTTAGCACTAATTGTGGACATGCCACACCTTGAACACACAAAAAGCTCAGCTCCAGCCATAATGAAACATGTACTTACCACTTAGTGCTGATTAAAACTTAAATTATCTGTGCTGAAGTAGCAAACAGCTACTCCACTTTCAGTGACTGATAGACCTGTAAGTAGGGTTGCCACCCTTCCCATAAAATACGGAATCATTCCTTATTTGTAAATTAAAAGTGGCCTTCCATATTGAACCGATACAGGATGCGCTTTGTTCCATATTTTTATCAAAGGGGGTGAAATAAGGTTGAACTGAGACATAACGATGTGTGTGAATCTGCTGCTCTCTCTCTCACCCTCTGTCGTGTTTCAGCAGAGTGTGTATGAATGATGTGTGTGTCGTTGGCGAACGAAACGGCTCTTAGGGTCAACTCTTTGAAGTGAGTGATCAGAGCCGACTCGTGTCTGGGAGCCACTGAAGTCGCACGGAATTGGTCAGTTACACCAATGGGGGTGGGTGGTGTCGCTATATTAGTGATAACTATAATTGTTGCATGTGTACACACAGAGAGAAAAGCTACAGAAAGACTCAAATGCACATATAAAAGACAAAATAAACAATTACACACAAAAAATAAATACACATTTTGTCATGAAAAAAAATATATGTAAATTTATAAGAGGAATCTATTTCTACACTTCCATACGTACAAATTATTTGGCTCACTTTTGAAATCCAAAACATACAACATAAAATCACTGAAACATGGTCATCAGTATAGAAAGTGTTGGGGGATATGTGATTATTCTTTTTGCATGATACACTGCCTGTATTGTAACCATAAATGACTTATTTTACTTTATTATGCCCTATTCCTTTATTAATTAATGATCATTTTGTGATATTGTGAAATATGTGACCCTGTGGAATCCAGATATATATAATTCTTTTCTTTTTGTTTTTGTTCTGTTCTTTCTGTAAAATGCAAAACTCTATAAATATATAATTTAGAAAAAATAATTCTTTCAGTTGTTTTTATATTTCTACATTTATTTCATTTCATTCACTGTTGAATTGACATTATTTTATTACTAAATACTAAATTTTATAAGCAGCAAAAAAGAAGAAGAAAATCTTTCGATTTGGGAGCTGTAAGAGGTCTTTTAAGTAAACCAAGCCATAAAAGCCCATCACTGGTGCAAGTCGTGACCAATGAAAGCCTTGTCTGCATTGCTAAGATACACATGAAAATGGTGCGCGATTTTAAAAAATAGCATCTACCGAAGGCAATTTTAGTCCGCTTTATAATGTTTCTCTGACAGTGTAAGACCTTTCATTACATAGGCACATCATTCAAGCCACACCCAACCCGCAACGGAACCCCTCCCCCTACATACACTCCAACCCCAAACACCCCCCCACACACACCTTAGCCTAGCAGCATCAGTATGGAGCACAGACCGAAGGCTGATAAGAGATTGTTATTATAGACAAGCTCAAATAGGTGTCACACACAATTACTCAGCACAATCTAAATAATCACACATTTTCTCATTATAATCATGATGTGATTAAAAGTATGATTAGTTACACTACACAATGTGATTAATTGTCTGATTAAATATCATACACTATATGATTTATTACATGATTACCTTCTCAACCTAATGTGATTAGCTGTGTAATTAATTGCTCTCCGTAATGTTATTAATCACAGTTTTAATCACTTGACAGTCATAATTTTAATATTTAAATACCGTAAGTGCTGTAATGAATAGTGACAGTAGCAGTAAATTGAGGAATATGTGCTCTTTAAGGCTTTAACAGGTTGATAGTGGGTCGGGTGTAGCGTGCAGATACTGTGGATCGTTTCCTTCATTCTGTGTAAAGCAGAGGCCACACTGATCCAGTAATGTCACCCTAAAACACATGGGGCCCACCTTGTTTCTGATCACGATGCTCATTTAACATGAATTTTGAACCGTCTTTCAGCATCATTTTCTCAGTAACGGAAAAAAAGTAATCTGGGACTGGGTCAGACTCCCACAGCCCTATAACTGATCTGATAAAGTAATTCAGGTCAGAGATATGTCACATTATCTCCAGCCAATCAATTCAACCCCAACTTGTACATAAAGAGAGAGAGAACAGAGGCTTCAGGCAGTTTAGGAACAGTACTGAAACGCTGATATGTACGGCTCCACAACTACGGTGAGTATTTCAACATAAAGATCTTATTTACAATACACCAGATCACAACACAATAAACCCGCCTGTATGTATAGACTTCACATCTGACAGAGATTAGACCATCAGCACATCACACTGACAGCTCTTGCTTACCTAAACCATTATCAGATTATTAGGCTAATGTTTTCCATCACATATGGTAAAGGAGAACATTTACAGCGTACTCTCAACTAGAAGCAACCGTTCACCTGGAGGACACCATCAAACACTCGGGGGATCACCCAGGACAGAGTGCCGACCATATTTGGGCATACATAAATACATTCATACACACAGACATACACATTCATACACACACCAGGGTAATTTTTTAGAGTAGCCAATGCACCTGATCTCCATGTTTTTGGACTGTGGGGTGAAACCCACGCAGACACTCGAACCCAAGACCTCAGCGCTGAGAGTCGAACATGCCACCACAGAGCCGCCCAGTGCAGTCTTTAACACTGATTATTAGTACAACACAGTCATTATTATTGATCATTAGTACAATACAGTCATGATTATTGATCATTAGTACAATACAGTCATGATTATTGATCATTAGTAGAGTACAATCATTATTATTGATTATTTACTCTGTGCTTACTGTACAATGTCATTGTATTGATAAACACTTTTTTTCAGGTTTTGCTCTGTTTTGGGCTCCTGGTGTTGAGCCCTGAATCAATGCAGAATGAAATCAGTGAGATCGGTCTGACAATTCCTAAACATTTGCACACAGACGAGGCTGTGGGAGGAAATGGAAACATCAACAACCGCTCGCTGTCCGCATGGAGCTGGACGTGAGTAGCACTGACACTAAATTATTAGAAAACATCAGTCAGACAGGACAGTTCATCACTGAGGATCACTCTGAATGTAAACAGATGATCATTAACATCAGCAGTTTGTTAGTCTGTAGTTTAGCACTATGTTCAGTACTGATGCTGAAGGTCATCTGAGGTGAAGCTGAAGTGAAAGTATTCTGAACATGTTCGTCAGGTGAGGTGTATGACTGTGTATATGATACAGTGCACTACTGTAGTAAATACAGTAAAACACCTCTGAGCTGCTCTACAGACGACAGATCACTGCTAGTCTGACTCTCTCTGTGTGGTGAAGGGACAGCATCTGTTATTATTTATTTATTTATTTATTTTAATGTATTTATAGTAAATACACTACAATTCTACCTCAGAGAGCAAATGTTTAATCCTGATGCGACCCGACATCAACTGTTTTAGATGAGCTGGCAAAGTCTGCCACAGTTCAGTTTGATACTAATTCAGTTTCATTCTGGTTCAGTTTGATACTAGTTTGGTTCAGTACTCATTCAATTTGATACAGTTTGATGTGATACCCCACATTCTGTTACATAAGACTATAAGTATGTTGTGTGTGTGTGTGTGTGTGTGTGTGTTGTGTATGTTTGTGTGTATATATATATGTGTGTGTGTGTGTGTGTGTGTGTGTTGTGTATGTTTGTGTGTATGTATGTGTATATGTGTGTGTGTGTGTATGTATGTATGTATGTTTTATATATATGTGTGTGTGTGTGTGGGGGTGTGTGTATGTTGTATATGTGTGTGTGTGTGTATGTGTGCATGTTGTGTGTGTGTGTGTATGTGTGTATGTGTGTATGTTGTGTATAGTGAGAAGAATGTCTCCATTCCTTTGTGGTTCCTTATGTTTAAGTCTGTAGGCAGTAGGAAACAAGGCAGCTCATTTGATATTGAAACACAGTCAATAACGTCCTTTTTTTCCAGTCCACATTTCAACTCTCAGAGGAACCCTTGGGTCATTTTTGAGGCTGAATGTCAGACGCAGTACTGCACAGACCCCAACAACAAGCTGCAAACAGAGCTGAACTCGGTGCCTATTTACCACTACATACTCGTCCTTCACAAGCAGGACAATAACTGCTTCACTGCTTCTTACCAGAAAGTGGCTGTGGGCTGCACGTGTGTGTGGGCCAAAATATCCTGAATCATCACTCTCAGCATGATCTGAATGTTCAACATGATTTTAAAAATCTGAATAAATCTAATTTACATATAAACAGTCTATTAGTGCTGTTCTTCATCAATCCTCAGGCTTCTGTGTCCTCTTAAAAATGATTTTAACTGTTTTTTAAAATAATTTTTTGTTAGAATTGAGCCCTTTTCTCTGGTGTTGATGTCCTAAATGGTCCTGCAGCTTATTTTCTGAGTTCTAGAGGTCTTTACCTGCTGTCCTGTTTTAGCATTTAAGCAATGTTAAAATTTCAAATAATCTCCTCAGCCTGAACAGCTCATTTATGATGTCACAAAAACCACATAAACTTACTTTAGCTCACAACAGTTTAGCCCCATCTCTTTCACTGAAGTGTTTTAACGTGCACTCAGTCTGGGCAGCCAATCAGAACAGAGGTTTACATACATTAGCCTTTAAGGTATGAATAAATGAATGAATGGATGAATGTTACACTTATATAGTGTCTCTCTCAAACCCAAGGACACTTTACAGTTAACACAAATAACTCATTTACACACTTAGAACTCAACCACACACACCTGTGAGAAGCGGGAGCCAATCACGCACAGCGTCTCATCCGGAAACGACAGTCCACCTGAAGGACTGCATCGAGCACTAGGGGAATCACCCAGGACAGATTGCAAACCATATCTGGGCAAATACACACACACATATTCACACACACATTGTTATTAGTTAATCTGATGCTGATGCTGAAGTGCTGTCTGGAGTGAAGAAGTCTTCATGAAAGTTCTTTTACTAGTAAATAAACTTTAATACATAATAATACAGATGCCATTTCAGGCATTGTGAAGTGTCTGGAGAGGATGCGTCTCGATGTGGGCAGTCCTCTGAAGGCTGTCCTGCCTCTCTGGTTTTATATCTCAACTGAAATTTGAAACTAACATGGTTATCATTAAGTTTTGTCACCAATTTCAGACAAAGAAGCCCAGTCTCAGTACAGAGAGACCCACTTTCCACATGACACTATTTTTAAAGTATAACGCTTGTTGATTATCAGAAAAAACATTTATGTATGTATGTGTAAAATACACTTCACACTCAGCAGGGTCATTTAGAGTACCCAGTTCAGCTGACCTGCATGTTTTTGGATTGTGGGAGGAAACCCACACAGACACGGGAAGAACATGAAAACTCCACCCAGATGGGGACTTGAATCAGAGACCTCAGCACTGAGAGGTGAACATGCCACCCACCAAACCACCGTGGCACTGATGTAACAAAAACAGTCTTTAATTCTAAGTTTGGATCATTAACATGAAACACAAACAACATAATCAGAAATGTATGTTATAGGTTTAAACTTGGGATATAGACTGTACCAAATTCACTGGAACTTGTTCACAATTTCATAGACTGAGCTAAAATCCAGCTCTCTCATACATCACCACTGTTTCTGCTTTAAATACATTATTTGGACATATATATATGTATTTGTACTTTTTACTGAAAATGAATATTTATATTCTTATGTTTGCATTTCTATGGTATAAAACATCACTTTTTAAAATGATTTGATGTGCTCTGTGTGTTTTTGATCATTCAGTATGTTAATACAGTGGTAAAATGTAAAATAATGATCAGGTCATATACCAAATATTGTCATGATAAACATTTTAATGTGGTATATGATACAGTCATACATCAAAAACAGAATATAATGAAAAAAATCTTTTTGTTCATCATTTTATTCAAAAAACATAAACAACATATTTCAAGACTTTTTATTTTAATATTGATCAGTGTGACTCATATCACAGTAATATGATGGTAAGTAGTAGTGTTGGCACTGTGTGCAGCTGCTGGGCATCTTTATAAAGATCGTCAGCAGATGGAAGCATGAAGTGCTCTAAAATCTAAAATAGTGCGTAGGCAGTAGGGAGAAAAGTGTGTTGTAGGGTGTAGGGAGTAGGTAGAAAAGTGTTGAGGTATATTCTATGCTGTGCTTGCAAAACCTTTTTTATACTCTAAAATCTCTCCAGATGTGTATACATGTGTTTCATACTGTTGGAATTTGTTAAAACATATGAGGGTTTCTGTCACGTGTAAATCTATGCCGTAATCCTCTCAAAAACGTGATGGGAGGGTCTTTATTAGAATATGGGGTCTTATTCTCTTTATCTTATATGTGATATGAGATATAGGGGCATGGCTTGTTTCTTGGGGTATATAAATCACAAGTTCCTTTGTTTCGGGGGGAGAAGAATCTGACCACACTCTCTCCCAGGTTTGTTGAAAAGCCTGTTTAACCAACCTGTTCTTTGGTTTCCAATAAAATCTTTTAACATCTCATGAACAGTGTTGGGGCAGATTTTCTTCATTAATCAACACACTCTGACTTCATAAGAAGATCATATACATCAGTGTGTTATAGGAAGTAGGGAGTAGGCAGTAAGGTCAAGAGTGTGTTGAGGCTGTAGGGAGTAGGCAGTAGGTTGAAGAGTGTGTTGTAGGGTGTAGGGAGTAGGCTGTAGAGTGAAGAGTGTGTTGTAGGGTGTAAGGAGTAGGCAGTAGGGTGAAGAGTGTGTTGTAGGATGTAGGGAGTAGGCAGAAGGTTGAAGAGTGTGTTGTAGGGTGTGGGGAGTAGGCAGTAGGGTGAAGAGTGTGTTGTAGGGAGTAGGCTGTAGAGTGAAGAGTGTGTTGTAGGGTGTAAGGAGTAGGCAGTAGGGTGAAGAGTGTGTTGTAGGATGTAGGGAGTAGGCAGAAGATTGAAGAGTGTGTTGTAGGATGTGGGGAGTAGGCAGTAGAATGAAAAAGGTGTTGTAGGGTGTAGGGAGTAGGCAGTAGGGTGAAGAGTGTGTTGTAGGGTGTAGGGAGCAGGCAATAGACTGAAGAGTATGTTGTAGGGTGTAGGGAGTAGGCAGTAGGGGGAAAAGTGTGTTGTAGGGTGTAGGGAGTAGGCAGTAAGAAGTCTGTGTCATAGGGTGTAGGGAGTGGGCAGTAGGGAGAAGAGTGTGCTGTAGGGTGTAAGGAGTAGGCAGTAGGGTGAAGAGTGTGTTGTAGGGTGTAGGGAGCAGGCAGTAGACTGACGAGTGTATTGTAGGGTGTAGGGAGTAGGCAGTAGGGGGAAGAGTGTGTTGTAGGGTGTAGGGAGTAGGCAGTAAAGAGAAGTCTGTGTCGTAGGGTGTAGGTAGTAGGCAGTAGGCAGTAAGAAGAAGAGTGTGCTGTATGGTATAGGGAGTAGTCAGTAGGGTGAAGAGTGTGTTGAAGGGTGTAGGGAGTAGGCAGTAAGAAGAAGAGTGTGCTGTATAATATAGGGAGTAGTCAGTAGAGTGAAGAGTGTGTTGCAGGGTGTAGGGAGTAGGCAGTAAGGAGAAGAGTGTGTTGTAGGGTGTAGGGAGTAGACAGTAAAGTGAAGAGTGTGTTGTAGGGTGTAGGGAGTAGGCAGTAAGGTGAAGAGTGTGTTGAGGCTGTAGGGAGTAGGCAGTAAGAAGAAGAGGATGTTGTAGGATGTAGGGTGTAAGCAGTAGAGTGAAGAGTGTGTTGTAGGATGTAGGGAGTAGGCAGAAGGTTGAAGAGTATGTTGTAGGGTGTAAGGAGTAGGCAGTAGGGTGAAGAGTGTGTTGTAGGATGTAGGGAGTAGGCAGTAGACTGAAGAGTGTGTTGTAGGGTGTAGGGAGTAGGCAGTAGAGTGAAGAGTGTGTTGTAGGATGTAGGGAGTAGGCAGTAAGGAGAAGAGTGTGTTGTAGGGTGTAGGGAGTAGGCAGTAGGTTGAAGAGTGTGTTGTAGGGTGTAGGGAGTAGGCAGTAAGGAGGGGAGTGTGTTGTAGGGTGTAGGGAGTAGACAGTAAAGTGAAGAGTGTGTTGTAGGGTGTAGGGAGTAGGCAGTAAGGTGAAGAGTGTGTTGAGGCTGTAGGGAGTAGGCAGTAAGAAGAAGAGGGTGTTGTAGGATCTAGGGTGTAAGCAGTAGAGTGAAGAGTGTGTTGTAGGATGTAGGGAGTAGGCAGAAGGTTGAAGAGTATGTTGTAGGGTGTAAGGAGTAGGCAGTAGGGTGAAGAGTGTGTTGTAGGGTGTAGGGAGTAGGAAGTAGACTGAAGAGTGTGTTGTAGGGTGTAGGGAGTAGGCAGTAGGGTGAAGAGTGTGTTGTAGGGTGTAGGGTGTAGGCAGTAGAGTGAAGAGTGTGTTGTAGGATGTAGGCAGTAGGCAGTAGGTTGAAGAGTATGTTGTAGGGTGTAAGGAGTAGGCAGTAGGGTGAAGAGTGTGTTGTAGGGTGTAGGGAGTAGGCAGTAGACTGAAGAGTGTGTTGTAGGGTGTAGGGAGTAGGCAGTAGGGTGAAGAGTGTGTTGTAGGGTGTAGGGTGTAGGCAGTAGAGTGAAGAGTGTGTTGTAGGATGTAGGGAGTAGGCAGTAAGGAGAAGAGTATGTTGTAGGGTGTAAGGAGTAGGCAGTAGGGTGAAGAGTGTGTTGTAGGGTGTAGGGAGTAGGCAGTAGACTGGAGTGTATTGTAGGGTGTAGGGAGTAGGCAGTAGGGTGAAGAGTGTGTTGTAGGGTGAAGGGAGTAGGGAGAAGAGTGTGTTGTAGGGTGTAGGGAGTAGGCAGTAGGCTGAAGAGTGTGTTGTAGGGTGTAGGGAGTAGGCAGTAAGGAGGGGAGTGTATTGTAGGGTGAAGGGATTAGGGAAAAGAGTGTGTTGAAGGATGTAGGGAGTAGGCAGTAGGTTGAAGAGTGTGTTGTAGGGTGTGGGGAGTATGTAGTAGAGTGAAGAGTGTGTTGTAGGGTGTAAGGAGTAGGCAGTAGGCTGAAGAGTGTGTTGTATGGTGTAAGGAGCAGGCAGTACACTGAAGAGTGTGTTGTAGGATGTCGGGAGTAGGCAGTAAGGTGAAGAGTGTGTTGAGGCTGTAGGGAGTAGGCAGTAAGAAGAAGAGGGTGTTGTAGGGTGTAGGGTGTAGAGTGAAGAGTGTGTTGTAGGATGTAGGGAGTAGGCAGAAGGTTGAAGAGTGTGTTGTAGGGTGTAGGGTGTAGGCAGTAGAGTGAAGAGTGTTTTGTAGGATGTAGGGAGTAGGCAGTAAGGAGAAGAGTGTGTTGTAGCGTGTAAGGAGTAGGCAGTAGGGTGAAGAGTGTGTTGTAGGGTGTAAGGAGCAGGCAGTAGACTGAAGAGTGTGTTGTAGGGTGTAGGGAGTAGGCAGTAAGGGGAAGAGTGTGTTGTATGGTATAGGGAGTAGTCAGTAGGGTGAAGAGTGTGTTGAAGGGTTTAGGGATTAGGCAGTAAGGAGATGAGTGTGTTGTAGGGTGTAGGGAGTAGGCAGAAGGTTGAAGAGTATGTTGTAGGGTGTAGGGTGTAGGCAGTAGAGTAAAGAATGTGTTGTAGGATGTAGGGAGTAGGCAGAAGGTTGAAGAGTGTGTTGTAGGGTGTAGGGTGTAAGTAGTAGAGTGAAGAGTGTGTTGTAGGATGTAGGGAGTAGGCAGTAAGGAGAAAAGTGTGTTGTAGGGTGTAGGGAGTAGGCAGTAAGGGGAAGAGTGTGTTGTATGGTATAGGGAGTAGTCAGTAGGGTGAAGAGTGTGTTGAAGGGTTTAGGGATTAGGCAGTAAGGAGATTAGTGTGTTGTAGAGAGTAGGAATCTGTATGTGTATGTCCTGTGTGTTTACAGTGTAACTCTGTGAGCGCTCTCTGCTGATTAGGAGGAATATCAGCGCTCAACACTCAGTCGGCTTTAGGAACTGGTCAGTAATATTTCATTACTTTTATACACTTTCATTCTTTGTTTTATTGGTGCTTTGACTGATTTTAGTAGCAGGTGTTGTTTACTTTAATGTTTTTTACTTACGTTAGCTGTTAGCATGGATTTATTTGAATTTTTAGAATGAGCTTAGCTAATGCTATTGCTAATGCTAAGTACAGAAATGATAAAACAGTGAGATTTTGTAAAATTTCTTCTGTTCTTCTTGTTTACACTGTGTCTCAGATAACGTTTAGATCGTAGCTTAGTAGTTAGTGTCTTTAAAAGTAATATACTATACATTAAGAGCAGGTAAACTTGTGTGTGAGCACAGCTAGCTGACTGCTATTAGCACTGAGTGTGTTAGTGTTGTTTCTCTGAACTTGTACACTGTACTGTACACTAACACCTGTGACACGTGTTTGATGTCTTGCAGGGTTTGGTAGGGGTGCAGTCAGACCCTGTAAACACTGTAAATGGGGAACAGTGCTCTAAAAGCTCATCTGGAGACTTCTCAGAAAACTGGAGTCTTTCAGCTGACTGGTAAAGGTCTGCAGGAGGTAAACAAGCTGTTTCTGTAGATGACTGAGATGATTTTATGTAAATCTGACAACACTAGAACAGAGGACCCATGCTCAGTTACACTACCAGGACAAAAGTATTGGGACACAGGCTGATTCAATGTTTCTTCTGAAATCAAAGCTGTTTGAAAAGAGTTTCAGCTGCCTCTGTTGTCCAGGGAGGGTGTGATGGATGGATGAATGAGAGTTGGATGGATGACAGATGGATAAATGATAAATAGATAAATGGATGGATGGATGGATGGATCAGAATTGGATGGATGGATGACTTGGTTAATCCCAGAGGGAAAGTCGTATATTACAACCACACAGAGTTCAGTAAAGAGCAAAACATAAGCAGCAGAATGACCACAGATCATATATTATTTACACAAGCATAATTATAAGATAGTATAAGTATAATAAACATGAGAAGTATAATATGCACTAAATAACTGAGTTGCATAAATATTGTACAGGTGAGTGCAGTAATGTTCAGTCATAGCCAATCAGTCATCTCAGAAACGTCCAATCAGAAAGCCAAGAATAATATTCAGACCCACAAACAATGTCTGTGCACTTTAAACATAACATATTATCAGATGTGCAGTATCACACCAGCTCTGCCACCCATCCCAGAGAACACAAATGATGGGGGTCTTTATGCCCCTCTAGCCCTCACCTGGCATTAGATATGGTGCCAACAGGTTGATGTTTAGTCCTATTATATTGGCAGTACTTCTCTACAGGGACTAGATAAGCTGTGTAAGCGGAATGATCATTAGAAGGGGTGTCCACAAATTTTTGGACATGTTATTATGTCGGTTTTTGAGGGGTTCAGGTTGAAATATGTACAGCACAAACTCCAGGCCTAAGCTCAAGTGAAAAGCTTGTACTGATATCTTTTATTGGAATTCATTGTTCCACCTTAAATGTGTCAGCAGTTACATTCAGGCTCCTGTGGCTCACTGTAGTCACTTTTGCAGCAGTTAAGGTGGAACACAGAGTTCTAAGAAGAAGCTCAGCTTCAGATTTATTTGTATTATTTGAGGTCTGTGTTATTGGACCAGTTGATCCTGTTCTGTGAGTAAAAGCTGTAAATGAAGATATTTTGAATTTATGAGAAATTATGTTTCCATAGAATAATAGTAAAATGTTCATTTTACTCAAACACAGGTCTGTAACATAAACAGACCAGTTATCCTTAAATACTGGAAGTAAAATCTCTTCTTCAGACGTGTTTATCCTGTTGCTCATGTTTTCATGTCTGCAGTTCCCGGAGGAGCTACAGAGACTGACGGGAAACCTGCGGACAGTCGATCTGTCCAGCAACAAAATAGAGGTGCTGCCGGCTTTCATAGGAAGCTTCCAGCAGCTAAAGAGTCTGACCATCGGCAATAACAAGCTAAGTATGTAAACACATTCTCAGTAAACATTCATGTCCGCGTAGTCTTTATTGCAGTTCTGCAAGTTAAAATAAGTAATTTAAAAGAAAAAAAAAATCAACATTTTATACACAGGCCACATGTTGCATTTTAAAATGTACATTTATTTCTTTCCAAAATGTACAATTGAGAAAATAAAGAGTAAGTGTGCTAAATTGTGCAAAGTTTGTCTTCTTCTTCTTCTATTTGTAAGCACCTTTTAAGATACACAGACACTGTACAGTGCTACAGTTAATAAACACAATAATAAACACAAATAATCACAAACAAAACAAAGTAGTCACAGTGAAAAGGGAAAAGGACAGAAAACAGTAAACCAGGACATTCAGAAGAACATTTTTAAAATAGTAACTGTGAGGAAAAGCAGCCTTACATCATCAAGTATGAGTTTAATCACTAAGTAAGTTGAGTTTGTTCTGGTCTGTTTGTTGTAAGTAAATGTTTCAGGCTGACTGCACTAAAAGTTTTTATTCATGCAGTTTAGCAGACTCAGAGTGAAGACTCAGACTAAAGACTCAGACTTGGCCTTATTGTCATTCCAAACACATAACGAAATTTAGTTACCTAAGCATGAATAAAACTACAATACACCAAGTTAAAATTAAACATCTAAATATTTACATTATTAACATCAAATATTACACGCTGTTCTGCAGCAGCAACAGTTTAGTAAGTTAAGGTTAAAACTATAAAAAAACTTAAATTAAACACTAATACTTTATGATTATAAACATAATTTTCATACATAAACACACACATCATAAGAGGGCATGTGGGTCATGGTAGACTCTGGGCAGTGTAAGGAGGGTCCTGCCAAATTCACAGGACAATGTCTCAGAATAAGTGTCTGACAGATGAGAAAAGAAAAGTGTTTCATTTCACAGCAGCTATTAATAAAAACTTGTTAATTGTATATAATTTACATTATGAATGCAGTCTTGAACCCTCAAACATCTTTCTCACAGTTTCATTAGTAGTTAAAGTTTCTGTTTGATGTGTTTTTGTAAAATAACAGTAAAGTGTTTTACTCATTATTCATTTAATCTGTCACATTAAACTTACATATAATGAAATAAATCTCATGGCAAGTTTAAGTCTGGTTAATGTTTTTCCAGTCCATTTCCTGTGAATGGTTACCTTTAGTAATAGATAGACAGACAGACAGACAGATAGAAAGAACTTTATTGATCCCTTTAGGGGGTTCCTTCAGGGAAATTAAGGTTCCAGCAGCATTTAGGTGCACCAAAATGAAAGTTTTTGACTGATCTGAACACAGTTAATTTATATCACTGATTATAAAGTTAGTAACTAAACTATTTCCCAAAATAAGTCTTGTAGTTAGTCAGGAATGAATGACTGTATTTTAATAAGTTGGGTTGATCTCATTAGGTTTAATAACATGAATTTAATTGATTATTCTTTTATATTTGTATATAAAACAAAGACAATAATATATGAATATGTATGAAGATGCATGTATGTTACCTTATTACAAATATTTAATAAAATGATGAAAATGTCTAAAATGAATGATGTAAGTCACATGGATGTTTTGTGTGTTTAATGCGAGTGTCATTGACCACAGTCACTAAAACACTTCACATTTCTGGTAATTGTGAGACGGTCCCTAACATTTCAGCCGCTGGAGCACAAACACAAAGCTAAGTGGCTGTATTCTGGCTTCATTATAACAAGTGTAGCTTAGTAAAGGTTGTGCTTGTAGTTTGTTGTCTTCTTCCATTTTAGCACCAAACTGTAACTGTGCTGGTAAATCTGTGATTTGTTGGTGAGGAAAAGCACAATTCTGAATGTTAAACCAACATTAAACTCACTTTACTGCAGTAAACTTACATTCTGGTTCTGTTTACAGTCTAGAACTAGAAACAGGTCACATTGTCATTAAAAACATCAGTGTTCTGTGTTAATTATTCTGTATTTTTACTTTCAAAAAGTGTGTTTTTACCATTTTTGGGCAAATGATTTCAGTTGCTGAATGTTCTGTGTATCTCTAGTTTCCTCACAAGTGGTGAATGAATGACGTAAATAAATGTGGTTTGTGTTTACAGCTTCTCTACCAAATGAAATTGCTAAGCTGAAGAAGCTGGAGACTCTGGTGTTGAATGGAAACCAGATCCAGCAGCTTCCTGCTGCTGTCGGGCAGCTCAAAGCCCTTCGTACGCTCAGCCTCTCCGGGAATCAGTTCAGGGAATTTCCAGGTGGCCTCGGCTCTCTCCGGCAGCTGGATGTCCTGGACCTGTCCAAAAACCGAATTCAGGCTGTGCCTGCGGAGGTGTCCGAACTGCAGGCGATTGAAATCAACCTCAACCAGAATCAGGTTCTTATTGAGCGGTTCACTTCCTCAGTGTGTCAGAGATGGCAGTCTGCATTAGTCTCTCGGTCTATGTTCAGACTGCAAATAAACTGGATTATTTTCTAAGATCAGAGACTGCACTGTTATTATGTGATCAGATCAGAATTGCATGTCCAGGCATCACAAACCATCTGCTTGGCTTGTTGTGGTAATGATGTACACATCAGCCACGCTGTTGATGTCCTCAGAGTTGCCAGGTCCACGGTTTTCAACGAACCAATGTCATAGAGGTAACATTACTCACCTCATCCTCAAAACATAAAACTAACCCAGCAGGCACAATGTTGTGACAATGTTGTCTCTGTTGTCGCAGTGTTGATACAATGTTATGATAAGGTTCTGTGCCTGCTGGGAATCTGGTCTAGATAAATGAGCCAGGTGGTCACTGTTACTCTGGAGGTGGTGTTATCATGGTCTACACCTGTGGTTTTCAACCTGTGGGCTGCAGGCAGCCTTATCAGTGTGTCTGCTGTAGAACAGTATTAGAGCATCTCTACAGACAGATGAAGACTGATAAACCAGTCCTATCATCTCAAGTCGAAAAAGGTTTTATTTTTATATTTTTGGCATTAACAGGCACAGCAGAGAGTATGTAGAGTTCATCTTCAATGTACAGTAAATGAGCGACTCCAGCTGTGTGTTTTGTGCTCAGAGGTTCTGTCACACAAAGCTGGGATCTTGTTGTGGGCTGCAGAATGTTGTGAAGCTCTGATCTGCACCCCTTCATTATGGCAATTATTTATGAGTGCAGTAGTGAAGCTGGTTACACTGAGCAAATGTAGAGTAATAACACACATTATCCAGTATTGACTGATCAGATAAGTGACATTAACAGATCTCCTCTTCCTAATAAAACAGACTTTATCTTATCAGTTACATACACTACATTCACTACTATCTCTCTCTCTCTGTCTCTCTCTCTCTCTTTCTCTCTCTGTCTCTCTCTCTCTCTCTTTCTCTCTCTCTCTCTCTCTCTCTCTCTCTCTCTCTCTATATATATATATATATATATCCATTCAGATTTCAGCTCTGTCTCCTGAAGTGTCTCGCTGTCCCAGGCTGAAGGTCCTGAGACTGGAGGAGAACTGTCTGGAGCTGCTCTCCATCCCCACCTCCATTCTCACACAGTCCAGTGTGTCTCTGCTGTCTCTGGAGGGGAACCTATTTGAGGTGAAGAAGCTCAGAGACCTGGAAGGATATGAGCAGGTAAAACTTCATCAAACACAACATTAATAATCAGATTTGTGTGAATATATA
Source organism: Crenuchus spilurus (assembly GCA_036984385.1). Lineage (NCBI taxonomy): Eukaryota > Metazoa > Chordata > Actinopteri > Characiformes > Crenuchidae > Crenuchus > Crenuchus spilurus. The sequence continues at coordinate 3,134 of BRDA01073636.1, read as the reverse complement.
CCTGCATCTGTGTATCTACTCTACACTCATCAGAACTGCATCTGGATCAGCCTATCAGAGCAAGAGTAGACAAGGAGGGGTGGATTTTAACACCCCCCACCCACCCACCCCCCCGCAAATAACCCCACTTTTGTTATGTAAATTTTATAAATTGAATAAGTTCTGATTTTTTAGTTTATTTTGTTAGAAGGTAGCATGGCAGGAACAGAGAAAGTTCTGTTGGAGGACTTTTATTTATCTGAGGAATTTTATTGATGTTACTGCTCTATTGGAGGACTTTTATTAATGTTAGTGCTCTATTGGAGGACTTTTATTAATGTTAGTGCTCTATTGGAGGACTTTTATTAATGTTAGTGCTCTATTGGAAGACTTATTGAAGTTAGTGCACTATTGGAGGACTTTTATTGATGTTGGTGCTCTATTGGGGAACTTTTATTGATGTTAGTGCTGTATTGGAGGACTTTTATTAATGTTAGTGCTGTATTGGAGGACTTTTATTAATGTTAGTGCTGTATTGGAGGACTTTTATTAATGTTAGTGCTCTATTGGAAGACTTATTGACGTTAGTGCTCTATTGGAGGACTTTTATTGATGTTGGTGCTCTATTGGGGAACTTTTATTGATGTTGGTGCTCTATTGGGGAACTTTTATTAATGTTAGTGCTCTATTGGAGGACTTTTATTAATGTTAGTGCTCTATTGGAGGACTTTTATTAATGTTAGTGCTCTATTGGAAGACTTTTATTGACGTTAGTGCTCTATTGGAAGACTTTTATTGACGTTAGTGCTCTATTGGAAGACTTTTATTGACGTTAGTGCTCTATTGGAAGACTTTTATTGACATTAGTGCTCTATTGGAAGACTTTTATTGACATTAGTGCTCTATTGGAAGACTTTTATTGACATTAGTGCTCTATTGGAGGACTTTTATCGATGTTAGTGCTCTATTGGAGGACTTTTATTGACGTTAGTGCTCTATTGGATATTGTTTATGTGAGTGTTATATAATATATAAAATATAAATATAATCTGTAACAGGCCTCTGTGTGAGACACTGTGAGAAAGTGGAAATGAGCTGTTTGAAGTGCACCAGTTTTCTGACATCATATGATGTGGGTGTCTCAGGCTCAGCATATCGGGCCGGATCTCTGACCCAGTTTAGATCTCGTCACGTTTCTTTGTGAGCAGATGGAGAGATGATCTAGTCTGAAGTTCTGATGTGTCTGTTGTCACTCAGATGTTCTCTTTTCTGTGCTGGCGTTTTCTGCTGAAGTGTAAAAAGTGTTAAAAGATAAAACTTCTAAATCATTTACCTTCACGTCAGAGCTACAGTGATGACCAGCAAACTCATCAACATCCTTTATAGACAAACATCTGTGTTATTAACTTACCACAACAAACAAGTGCTGAAATCAAACAGAATGAAAACCTTAAAAATATAATGAAGCACAACAAAGTGAAAATGAAATGGAACAAAATTATATACACAGTCATATCAGAACATTATGACTAAGCCTGGTTATCACAGGTGTCATGTGATAGGATTATAAATAAGTGAGCACATTAGTCAGAGTGTAAAACTATCATCATGCACAAAGGATGTGACTTGACTGATGTCCATGATAATGAAACATGGTGGAGGCAGCATCTCAGAAACCACTAACTGTGTGAGATGTTCTAGAGCTGCTGTAGTGAAGCTGTACTGAGAATGAACTTGTGGTACATTGAGCATAGCAGTGGTGCCCCATAGTCTGACTCAGGCGAGTGGTACAGACCAGTCGACTCACCACAGTGCACCACTTAACCTCTATAATGAACAGGACAGTGTCAGAGATCACTAAATAGAACAAAATGACATGAAAAATAAATGAAATGAAATAGAATGAAAATGAAAAGGAACAAAACTGTGTGAATGAGTTTGAGCTGGTCTGCTGTGCTGACTGCTGGGTTATTCGATGCCGCTCGGTGCTGAGATGAGGACGGTTTATGATGTAAAGTACTGACAGACTTCTCGCTGTGATCTCAGAGACCTGAGTTCAGGTTCTGCTCACTGAGACAGTAAACACTGTGAGAGTCGGGCAGCTGATTAGTGTTTATGTGTAAACAGATGTGACAGGACGGGAGCAGATAAAGAGGAGAAAGTTCAGGATTAGTCTGAATGAAGCCTGATCTCACACGAGCAGTTAAAAATAACCTGTTTATAATCCTCAGCTCTGCACTCCTTTATCCTCTCCTCCGGTGACGTTTGGCTGGTTTTGTGTACTAAAAAGTCATTTTTAATTCCCTCACATTTAAAAAGACTGTTTGTGTTACTGTACCTTTATGTAAATGAGCTCTGTTCTGATTGGCTGACTCATTTCCTGTTGAGCCAACAAGTTAACAGGTTTATTTTAGCCTTGGCTGCTTTTGAATGAGGCACAACACAGGACAGCCTATTAGAACTGAGCTCATTTACATACATCAGATTTAAAGGTACAGCAACATAAACAGCTTGTTGAGTTTCTCAGGGATGTAAAATACTGATGGTATAAAACCTCACAGACGTTGTACTGTAGGTCATAATGTACAGTATCAGACCATAAATCCCTACAGGACGTCAGAGCTTACGTTATCTGATTATATGGCTGCTGGATTAAAAACAATAAATGGACACCACAGTACTTTATTTAGATGATTATAGAAAAGTAGTCCCTCAATCAGAACAAAGTGTTAACATTACAGATGTCCTGCAGATAGTTTATTACATATTAATAGTCTTAAATGTTCAGGTTATTATTAATAATAATATATGTGACAACATAAAAATACGAAATATATATAAATATAAAAAACTGAATGTTTACATTAATGCTGCAGCTTTTATTGATCCTCATTCAAGTCTTTATGTCTCTCTCTCTTCTTCTTTCCTTCTCTACTTGTTTCTCTTTTATTTCATTTCTGAAAACTGAAGCAGCAGCTCTCAGAGCTCCTGTAGTCTCCATAAATATTAGAACTGATGCTCAAATCTTCACTTTTACTAACCACAAGGTGGCGACAGAACTCTACTGTAACAAAAGCTGCTGTTCGAGACAAATGACCACCTGTTAGTGTTAAAAAGTGACCTGATTGTGCAGTGAAATGCTCCAGACTGCAGAG
>BRDA01073630.1:0-14686 GCA_036984385.1 Crenuchus spilurus | reverse complement strand
TTTTTTTATCCCCTTCCCAATGTAGTGGTAGCAAATTAGCCCATCCCCTCCGTTAGGCCTCTCCCCATCACTTTGCAATGTCCCTGACTCTAGGAAGGTGCAGGCAAGCACAGGCTTCCTCCATTGCATGTGATGCAGCCACCGCTTCTTTTTCTAACCACCGCTGATACACCGTCACTAGAGAGCCTAACGCGCTCGGAGGAAGGCACACAGGTCCCCAGCTCTGAATGGACCAATCAGTAGAAGCCTGAGCCAGTGGACATTGCAATGTGAGAGTGATGGGGAGAGTGAGAGCGCCATCTACCCGCCCAAAGAAAGCACTGCCAATTTTTGCTCTCTTGGGCCCCGGCTGTTGATGGCAAACAGCTTGACTGGGATTTGAACTCATGATCCTCGGGTCACAGTGTCAGTGTCTTAGCCTGCTGATTTATAAATTATACATTTTTAAATAAACTTTTAATGGAACACAGGAAAATGTTTGTTAGCAGAGCTAATGAGAAATTGGTAGCCGGCTCTTTTGATTCACTACCAAACATCGGCTCTTAGAGCCGGCTCTTTTTTGCGAACAACACATCACTATTACACTAATAGTCAAGCTTGCATCAAACTAACAACACTCATGAAGTTAGTATCACAAACATTAACTCTTACTCTCTGTAATCAAATGTAGATATGCATCAGAACTCTAAACTACTAAACTAGAGGCATTTTTATAGCGACAGTGATGGTGTCAGTGTTGTCAACTTGGCAGTGCCAGTGGCTAGCCCATCAAATTGTCTTAAGTTATAGACAGCACCTTTTAAATGACTAAAAAATAAAATTAGTAGCAGCATAAATTTTACAATGTGTTTACTGTAACATTAAATGAACTCGGATGATAGCACTGAATATTTCTACATTTACGTTAATATGTATGAGGTCTCCGTGTTCTTTATTTTGGATTAAGACAGTCGACAGGTTTAAAAAAATTATAATTTGTGTAGAGCCATCGGTCACTAGCTAGTAGCAGCAAGGCAAGAAAACATGGCTATATTTATGTCAATGGCCATGCGATAGCAGCATTACACAATTTAATTCTTTGTCTTCTTTGTAAAGAACTTACATTTTGAAAATCGGATAATTATGAACGATTTTACAGCCATTAGAAGTCATGCAAGCAGTAAGGCCTAGAGAAAATGTTGGTTACGACGGATGCAAAAGCCAATAGTAGCCTAACATGTCATCAACCATTTTAATACTTTGATTAATGTTAAAGAGCTTTTTATCCTCTTTGTAAAGAACTTTAAATTTTGAAAATCTGACAATTATTAGCGAAGTTAGAGCTTTGAGAAGGCAGCAGTGCTGGTCATGTGCCATTGTTTACAAGCTTCACTTCCACACAACATGGTGGCTCCATGAAGTCGATCATAGATCATTGTTCGCTTCTACCTTGAGTTGCTCTCTGAAGTCTGTTCAGTGGTGTTAGCATTTCCATGGTTTCTCGCACTGTTTTCACTACAAACTGCGCGCAGCCAATGGGCGTATAATGTCATAAGGTAGCGTTAAGACATATAGTGTTCTTGGGAAATGTAGGAAGTACTGGCAAGGGAAAAATGACCAAGAACGGAGCCTTATGTATGTATAATGCATCACTGGCAAAATTGGCTAGTAAGTTTTTATTAACACCCCCAAAATGATTTTTTACCTGGATTTGGGTGTTTGGCGGGTGTTAATTTAGAACCCTGGTTGCGCAGAAAGATAGTGCAGCAATACCAGAATGGTGTTGCTCACGGTAAAATAGCAAAGACTTTTAAGTTATCATCATCAACCGTGCATAACATCATCAAAAGATTCAGAGAATCAGGAACAATCGCTGTGCGTAAGGGTCAAGGCCGTAAAACTCTACTGGGTGCTCGTGATCTCCGGGCCCTTAAATGTCACTGCACCTCAAACAGGAAAGCCATTGTCAAGGAAATAACAGAATGGGCTCAGGAATACTTCCAGAAAGCATTATCAGTGAACACAATCCATCGTGCCATCCGCCGTTACCAGCTGAAACTCTACAGTGCAAAGAGGAAGCCATTTCTAAGCAAGCCCCACAAGCTCAGACGTTTACACTGGGCCAGTGTCTTTTAAAATGGAGTGTGGCAAAATGGAAGACTGTTCTGTGGTCAGATGAGTCACGATTTGAAGTTCTTTATGGAACACTGGGACGCCATGCCATCCAGACAAGAGAAGACAAAGATAACCCAAGTTGTTATCAACGCTCCGTTCAGAAGCCTGCATCACTGATGGTATGGGGTTGCATGAGTGCTTGTGGCATGGGCAGCTTGCATGTCTGGAAAGGCATCATTAATGCAGAGAACTATGTTCAGGTTCTAGAACAACATATGCTCCCATCTAGACGTCATCTCTTTCAGGGAAGACCCTGCATTTTTCAACAATATAATGCCAGACCACATTCTGCAGCAATCACAACATCATGGCTACGTAGGAGAAGGATCCGGGTACTGAAATGGCCAGCCTGCAGTCCAGATCTTTCACATATAGAGAACATTTGCCGCATCATAAAGAGACGATTGAACAGTTAGAGGCCTGTATTAGACATGAATGGGAGAGCATTCCGATTTCTAAACTTGAGAAACTGGTCTCCTCTGTCCCCAGACATCTGTTGAGTGTTGTAAGAAGGGGGGATGCCACACAGTGGTAAAAATGGCCTTGTCCCAACTTTCTTGGGATTTGTTGACGCCATGAAATTTTGAAACAACATATTTTTCCCTTAAAATGATACATTCTCTCAGTTTAAACTTTTGATCTGTGATTTGTATTGTATTCTGAATAAAATATTTGATGTTGGCACCTCCACATCATTGCATTCAGTTTTTATTCACAATTTGTTTAGTGTACCAACTTTTTTGGAATCCGGTTTGTAGAACAACATATGCTCCCATCTAGACGTCATCTCTTTCAGGGAAGACCCTGCATTTTTCAACAAGATAATGCCAGACCACATTCTGCAGCAATCACAACATCATGGCTAAGGATCCGGGTACTGAAATAGCCAGCCTGCAGTCCAGATCTTTCACATATAGAGAACATTTGCCGCATCATAAAGAGGAAGGTACGACAAAGAAAGCCCAAGACGATTGAACAGTTAGAGGCCTGTATTAGACATGAATGGGAGAGCATTCCGATTTCTAAACTTGAGAAACTGGTCTCCTCTGTCCCCAGACGTCTGTTGAGTGTTGTAAGAAGGGGGGATGCCACACAGTGGTAAAAATGGCCTTGTCCCAACTTTCTTGGGATTTGTTGACGCCATGAAATTTTGAAACAACATATTTTTCCCTTAAAATGATACATTCTCTCAGTTTAAACTTTTGATCTGTGATTTGTATTCTATTCTGAATAAAATATTTGATGTTGGCACCTCCACATCATTGCATTCAGTTTTTATTCACAATTTGTTTAGTGTCCCAACTTTTTTGGAATCCAGTTTGTATTACACACTAATATATTTCAAATGTTTATTTCTTTTAATTTTGATTATTATAGCCACAACTACTGAAAACCCTAAATTCAGTATCTCAGAAAAATATTATAGACAAATACAAAAAAAATGTTTTTTTTAGAAAAAGTGTCCCAACTTTTTTGGAATCCGGTTTGTAGTAATTCATTACAATTCTATTCACTCGACACAATACCCACATGGCTACTTAATATGATAATTTATTCACGTGTACAGAGAGAGAGAGAGAGAGAGAGAGAGAGAGAGAGAGAGAAAGAGAGCTACGTGACTAAATGTAACATAACGTTAGCACATAACTTGCTGAATACTTATATATCATATATTATTTTTATCTTGATTGAGTCAAATATTATTACTCCTGTAGATGGATATCAGAAAGTGGTTTGCTCAGCAGGGATAAAGCAGCGAGGAGAAATGAGAGAGGTGAGCCCCTGGCTAGGCTACCTCAACCTGTGTCTATGACGTTAAGGCTACGTTAGCTAACGTTATTCCTTGTAGCAAAACAGCTGAATTAACATTAGCAGTACAGACAGTGACTTTTGTTAGAAATGGCTAAAGTAATAAGGATGGGAAACCCAAAGTGGTGATGGGAATATCCAGTGAGTTGGCGTTAACAGTGGTATCATGCTGGTTGGGACTTCTGCGTCAATGATGAATATAAGAGAACTTGTGTTGACTAGATAGCCCAGGGATACTGCAGTGGTTGAAACTCAAATGATGCACCTTCATGTTTCCAAATGTGGGTACATTTGTCCTTCATCATCAAGTCGTGACCCAAATTTTTAAACCATTCAAATTTAATTCACAGAAAAAATGCACAGTAATATGGACTGTCTTGTCAGTAGTTTTGCCTTTATAATTGGCTAAAATGGTTTACAAGTCTACAGTAAAGTTCACAAGTAGGCCAAATGCATCAGTTCATTCTGGTGATTAATCAAAGATCCAGTCAACAACATAATCTGATCAAATTGTTTAGTTTAAAGCACTATTTATGCTTTCTTAAATATAAATAAGTGCAGAAATCTTTTTTTGCATACATTATCTGTGCCCCAGTACAGTCTTAAGTCTAGTGACGCCCCTGTGTTGGAGTGGAATTAAAAGTTGAAGGTGAAGTAATGTCAAAATTCTAAAATGTAAACGAGCACAACTTAAAGAAACAAGACTAGATGGCTAGCTAACTGTCCAATTGCTGGTCTTACGTTAGGTTTTAATCTGCAAAGCCAGAAAGAAATTTCCATCACTTAGGCTACTTGTTTCCTAATTGTTGTTATAAAAAATAAGCGCGTCTTCCCCCTGCCTCTCACACAGACACAAAACTTCCTCTCACAGTCAAGAGTTTTACTCTTTCCACAAAGTTTGAAGGAAAAAAATATTTATATATAACTATAGAGCAGGAATCATGCTGCACACACACACGCAAGCCAAGCCGAGCGGCCAAGCGGCCGGCCGAACACACGTGAGCTTCTGTGAAAGCTGATACACGCTGAAGCTCAGTTGTACCGAAAAAATAAACCATATTTCGTTGTTGTAATTTAGAATAGCAACAGCCTTGGGAACCATAGCAACCGCCTTGGGATCAATCGCAACCACCTTGGGTGCCATAGCAACCGCCTTGGGGTCCATAGCAACCACCACAAATACCAAAGCATCACATTACAAACCAACTGGGATACCTTAGCTTGTGGGTAATGTTAGCAATGCGCAATATCCCGCATTTCCTTCAGGAAATGCACTTTTCTAGTTCTTCTTCTTCTTCTTCCACCGGATTTTTGACGTGGTTCTTGTCTCGCAGTTTTTGAGATATCGACACCGTTCCAACTCCAGATTGTTCGGTTCGATTGTGTGATCCGGGCTCGTATACAGAATTTTGATCGGATTTGCGGTTTTCCTAAAAACTTCCTTAATCTGGGATTTTTTTCCGATAGAGAATGAATGGGGAGCAAAAATGCATGCTCATCTACTGTACTTGTGCTTGACCGACTTGCACCGTTTCGGATACACTATATCAGGGCAGGCCCCTGAGCACAAATTCACTGTTGTTTTAACCCGCACTCGTTTATTTGTCGTTTTATTGCCATTTTTCGTCCCATTGACCTCCATTCATTTTTGGCCATACCAAATTCCAGGCTTCCATTTGCGCGACAACAACCAAAATTGATATACTACATCATGGCAGGTAACAGAGCTCTAGTCTAGAGCCATACTGACCCGCACTCCTTTTTTTGTCATCTTTTCCTCCCTCGTTCCTCCCATTGACTTCCATTCATTTTCACAAACACTCAAGCCACAGAGTTTGTGTGTCCCAACAGCCACCAACATTCATGTACTCCATCAGGACAGATAACAGAGCTCTAGTGCAGGGCCATACTGACCCGCACTTCTCTTTTTGTCATCTTTTCATCCCTCATTCTTCCCATTCATTTTCACATAGAGACATGGCAACCACCTTATGTCCCATAGCAACAGCCTTGGGTGCCATAGCAACCGCCTTGGATGCCATAGCAACCGCCTTGGGTGCCATAGCAACCGCCTTGGGTGCCATAGCAACCGCTAAAGAGTATGTACAAGCATTGACAGTCTCCACTGAAATTGCATTTCATTTTAAATTACAACAATGAAATACAGTTCATTTTTTCTGTAATGACACAAATGACAATTATCATACATTTTCATATTATTACATATGGAACACAAAAAATCAAAACCAGAAGAGACCTGGGTGTTTCATGACTGGCTGGATGGAATCCCAGCAATCATTTACATAAGAATAGTTGGTAGCTGATGGCCCATCAGAAGGAGGAGGGAACAAGAATCTCAAAAAACCTAGGGCCTACCACTAGAGCGAGAGGGAACAAGAATCTCAAAAAAACTGAGAATGCTAGTGTTAAACTCCACTTAAACTCCACTTTAACTCCACTAGAATTCCCAAACTGACAAAAATTTTCATCGTCTCTCTCACTTGTGCTGGAATGCTGGAGCCATTAACAGCCTTTGTCTGCTTCTCTGCTTCGCTTGTCATGCAAATAAGTGCATCGTCACACATTCAGTCTTACGGAGACTCTCCCTCAGTTTTACTGAGTAAGTCCTCTTTCCACAAAGGAAAAAAATATTTATATAAAATAATACAGCAGGAATTATGCTACAGGCTTCCATGCGCGTATTCACACAAACGAGCCGAGCAAGCGGCTGAGGTCGAATACTAAAACAAAACTCGCCCTACGACATGCTCCCTAGACCCTACACCCTAGCCCTACAGACTCTCATTTACATGAGTGTAATGCAGTGTCCTTCATAAAAATTGCTGCTAATCTCCCCATGCCGTGCTCAATACTCTGGACATTGTACAGTCTAAGTTACTGCTGATATAACATACTGCTCTGCATAGTGTATGGTCTATATTTACATTGCATAGTCCATACTATGTCTGTATAACTGCATAAACTCATAAAGACTTTTTCATATCATATCAAGCTACTACAACCACTAAGTGAGTGTGTGTGTGTGTGCCTTGTTGTTAACCTCTGTGCACTATGAGCCTGTAACCAAAAGCAAATTCCTTGTATGTGTGAGCATACATGGCCAATAAAGTCTGATTCTGATTCTGATATGTGATGCGAATGACAATAAAGTTTCCTTGATCCTTGAGTATTTGTTGTGGTGTGTTAATTTTGTTGCACCCTATACAACCTGACACCAGTCTAAAGTCTAAAGCGTCCAATCACACATATTATTGTTAGCATTATTGCTTTAATTAATAGTAGTAAATATAATGTAAGAAGAACATACCTCCATAATTGCTTTTCTTTGCATTTAAATACCCGATTTTCTCCATTCTAAATCTAAATGTTCAGATCCCATTCCAATCAGTCATCTAATACTGGTAAGTCTACCCAAATGCTCTTCATCCTCATTTGTTCACTGCCTTTCAACTCCTTATGGTTTTAACACAACAATTATATGCTCAAAACACCTGTGCTTTTTTGTGTTTTTTTTTGTTGTTGCTATGACTGTGGTGTCCATCCATGCACCTTTACCGGAACTATTTAATTCATATATGTGTCTGTAACTAGAAATAATTACTCAATTACAAATAATTACTCAGAGAACTAATATTGTGTAGTGTATATTTTTAAACAATACAATTTCCCCACACCAAAACCTAGGCTTTAAATTTGCTCTATATTTTTTGGCGTAGGGATCCTTCCAATTACTGCATGACTTGTCTACTGAATAAATCATCATCAATGAAAACAAAAAGGTCAATGATATGTAAAGTTATATCTGTTTTTACTCAATTGTCAAATAATTTGTTTGCATTTTGTTCTGTAGCTGTGATGTACATAGGTGCATTATAGAAATTGGCAATGTTAGGACCCATTCTGGCCCAAATATGCAGAACAGATTTGATATGCCTACATGCAGACAGAACTATAAAAGACTCTGCTATTATTAAGACAATCCCGTATTGGATCCGGGCCAAATGCATGTTTGCCAGAGAAAAAACAGATCTGGATCGGCGTCATATGCTATCAGGGTAACACTTTCCTGATGATCTCTGTTTATTGTGTGATTTACTGTATAGTTGCTGGTTGTTCCATTCCAATTTGCCCACAAGCACATTCCTTTAAATATCTCAGTCAATTTTGTTAAATACAGTCACAATTATTAAAAATGTAACCATCAATGACAAAATTCAATGGAATGGTTTAATATGCACATATAAATATTATTTGCAAGTAAGAGCAAATATTCAGTGAACAATTAAACCACAGAGGGTTCATGTGCTTCACAAAGTTCAGGTACCGGTGGTTTCACTCTTGCAGCCACCAGGTGTCATCACTGTGCTATGATGTCCATTTTCAATGCTTCAAAACTTCAAATCATTTTCAGCACAATAAGGACAAAGCTTCAAATGCTTCGAGGCTTTATCTGCCCATCACTACTTACCTGTTCTATCTGAATGTTGCTCATGCACACCTACAGGGGTCTAAAAGAGTGCCAGTATGAAAGACTGAGCTTTACTTACCTGGATGAGTCCATTCTCTAGAAGGGAAGGGGAGAACCAATGTAAATCAAATCTATACTGCAAGAGTATTGATAATTATATATGTATTGTTTTTAATAGAAAATGGTAACTTATGTTGTGAACCATGTTTATTGACCAACATATTTATGTAAAATATTTGAGATTTTTATTTCACCTGCAAGGGAAAATTTAATGATCTGGGGAGGGGCTATCAGTATAAAAGTAGCCCTGAGTAGTATTAAAGGAGGACTTTCTCTAAGCAGCATATTTTGACACATCTGTGTGAGTGGTATGTACCATGTTGGAAACGTAATCCTCTAAAGATAGAGGCAGTGTTTAATTTCTTAATTTTTACACTCTTTTTTTCAAATGTGCATGTGTACATACTTGCTGTGGATTAAATAAAAAGGTGACGGGGGGAAAATTTATTTCTATGCTCCTGCTAATTTTGTTCAGTGTTTTAGGCCATTTGCCCTACTTTACCTATAAAGTGTGTTTTTATAACCAACCAGAAACACATTTTATCACACCCAACAACAACCAGCTCTTAGTGTGAGGGTATGGCCAAACAACAACCAACACTTGGTGTGAGGGTATGGTCATGTGACGATGCTCAGTCAATGTTCACGTGAGTGAGGATACCGAGTCACTGGTCTGTTAATGACTGTTGGAGATGTGTAGTTTTGGTGCAGAATGAAGAGGTATAGCCATCCAATTCCTTTTTAGTGACTTTATTGTGCGAATTTTAATGTACAAAAAGCTAAACACTGAGAAAAATGAAAAGAAACTAAAGGTTTAAAATGTCATGGTTCTAAGCAACACAGGTATTTTTTGCACACACCACTCTGCGAAGCCTTCAGGCTCAGTATATCCTTACTGATTTCAAGTTCAAACATTACCCTTTTTAAATGGTTAAGCTCCTTCCTCGGCTATATTATATGGAGGAACTCCTGAATAACAACATTGACATCAAAGCATCTAGTCAGTATTGTAATATATTTTGTACAATATTTTCTGTGGAATTTTTACTGCAGTTAACTCATGTTCTTATTTCTTTGTTAGTTCTCCAGTTCCCTCCTATGTGCCCTCCCTATCCAATGTGGAGAGTGGATCCTGCCGATCTACACAAAAGTAAGTGTTAGAACACTTAGAATTCTATTGGCTGTCTATCTTTCCCCCAGAACACACATATACCTGTTCCAAACAATGCCACCATTATATCATCAGGTAAGTGTTACATTAATTATACATAATATACATAACTGGTGATTGCAATACATTGACCATATTACAGGCCAAACAACAACCAGCTCATAGTTTGAGGGTATGGCCACAAGACAAAAGAACCAGCTCTTAGTGTGAGGGTATGGCCACAAGACAAAAGAACCAGCTCTTAGTTTGAGGGTATGGCCATAAACAAAATACCCAGCTCTTACTGTGAGGGTATGGCCACATATCAAAAGAACCAGCTCTTAGTCTGAGGGTTCGGCAACAAGTCAAAAGAACCAGCTCTTAGTGTGAGGGTATGGCCACATGACAGAAGAACCAGCTCTTAGTGTGAGGGTATGGCCACAAGTCAAAAGAACCAGCTCTTAGTGTGAGGGTATGGCCACACTTCAAAAGAACAAGCTCTTAGTGTGAGGGTATGGGCATAAGTCAAAAGAACCAGCTCTTATTGTGAGGGTATGGCCACACGTCAAAAGAACCAGCTCTTAGTGTGAGGGTATGGCCATATGTCAAAAGAACCAGCTGTTAGTGTGAGGGTATGGCCACATGACAAAAGAACCAGCTCTTAGTGTGAGGATATGGCCACATGACAAAAGAACCAGCTGTTAGTGTGAGGGTATTGCCACACAACAAAAGAACCAGCTCTTAGTGTGAGGGTATGGCCACACGTCAAAAGAACCAAGTCTTAGTGTGAGGGTAGGGCCACACATCAAAAGACCCAGCTCTTTATTTGAGGGTATGGCCATACGTCAAAAGACCCAGCTCTTAGTTTGAGGGTATGGTCACACCTCAAAAGAAACAGCTCTTAGTGTGAGGGTATGGCCACATGTTAAAAGAACCAGCTCATAGTGTGAGGGTATGGCCACACATCAAATGAACCAGCTCTTAATTTGAGGTTATGGCCAAACTTCAAAAGAACCAGCTCATAGTGTGAGGGTATGGCCACACATCAAAAGAACCAGCTCATAGTGTGAGGGTATGGCCACACGTCAAAAGAACCAGCTCATAGTGTGAGGGTATGGCCACACATCAAAAGAACCAGCTCTTAGTGTGAGTGTATGGCCACACGTTAAAAGAACCAGCTCTTAGTGTGAGTGTATGGCCACACGTTAAAAGAACCAGATATTAATGTGAGGGAATGGCCACACGTCAAAAAAACAGCTCTTAGTGTGAGGGTATGTCCACACGTCAAAAGAATCAGATCTTTATGTCATGGTATGGCCACACGTCAAAAGACCCAGCTCTTAGTGTGAGGGTATGGTCAAATGTCAAAAGACCCAGCTCTTAGTGTGTGGGCATGGCCACACGTGAAAAGAACCATCTCTTACTGTGAGGGTATGGCTATATGAAAAAAGACCGAGCTCTTAGTGTGAGGGTATGGACACACGACAAAAGAACCAGCTCTTAGTGTGAGTGTATGGCCACACGTTAAAAGAACCAGCTCTTTGTGTGTGGGCATGGCCACACGTGAAAAGAACCAGCTCTTACTGTGAGGGTATGGCCACACGTCAAAAGAACCAGCTATTAATGTGAGGGTCTGGACACACGACAAAAGAACCAGCTCTTAATGTGAGCATATGGCCACATGTCAAAAGAACCAGCTCTTAGTGTTAGTTCATGGCCACACATCAAAAGACCCAGCTATTAATGTGAGGGTATGGCTACACGAAAAAAGAACGAGCTTTTAGTGTGAGGGTCTGGACACACAACAAAAAAACCATCTCTTAATGTGAGCATATGGCCACACGTCAAAAGAACCAGCTCTTAGTGTGAGGGTATGGACACACGTCAAAAGAACCAGCTCTTAGCGTGAGGGTATGGTCATAAGTCAAAAGAACCAGCTCTTATTGTGAGGGCATGGCCACACGTCAAAAGAAGCAGATTTTAATGTGAGAATATGGGCACACGTCAAAAGAACCAGCTCGTTATGTGAGAGTATGGCCACACATCAAAAGACCCAGCTCTTAGTGTGAGGGTATGGCCACACGTCAAAAAAACAGCTCTTAGTGTGAGGGTATGGCCACACGACAAAAGACCCAGCTCTTAGTTTGAGGGTATGGCCATAAGTCAAAAGAACCAGCTCTTTATGTGAGAGTATGGCCACACATTAAAAGACCCAGCCCTTAGTGTGAGAGTATGGACACACGACAAAAGATCCAGCTCTTAGTGTGAATGTATGGCCACACGTTAAAAGAACCAGTTCTTAGTGTTAGTTTATGGGCACTCATCAAAAAACCCAGCTCTTAATGTGAGGGTATGGCTACACGAAAAAAGAACGAGCTCTTAGTGAGAGGGTATGGACACACGACAAAAGAACCAGCTCTTAATGTGAGCATATGGCCACATGAAAAAAAGAACCAGCTCTTAGTTTGAGTGTATGGCCACACGTCAAAAGAACCAGCTCTTAGTGTGAGGGTATGGCCATAAGTCAAAAGAACCAGCTCTTATTGTGAATGCATGGCCACACGTCAAAAGAACCAGATTTTAATTTGAGAATATGGGCACACGTCAAAAGAACCAGCTCTTTATGTGAGAGTATGGCCACACATCAAAAGACCCAGCTCTTAGTGTGAGGGTATGGCCACACATCAAAAAAAATCTCTTAGTGTGAGGGTATGGCCACACAACAAAAGACACAGCTCTTAGTTTGAGGGTATGGCCACACTTCAAAAGAACCAGCTCTTAGTGTGGGGTATGGCCACACGTCAAAAGAACCAGCTCTTAGTGTGAGTGTATGGCCACACGTTAAAAGAACCAGCTGTTAGTGTGTGGGTATGGCCACACGTGAAAAGAACCAGCTGTTAGTGTGTGGATATGGTCACACGTGAAAAGAACCAGATCGTAGTCTGAGGGTATGTCCATAAGTCAAAGAACCAGCTCTTACTGTGAGGGTATGGCCACACGTCAAAAGAACCAGCTCTTAGTGTGATGGTATGGCTATATGTCAAAAGAACCAGCTCGTAGTGTGAGGGTATGGATATATGAAAAAAGAACGAGCTCTTAGTGTGAGCATATGGACACACGACAAAAGAACCAGCTCTTAGTGTGAATGTATGGCCACATGTCAAAAGAACCAGCTCTTAGTGTCAGTTTATGGCCACACGTCAAAAGACCCAGCTCTTAATATGAGGGTATGGCTACACGATAAAAGAACGAGCTCTTAGTGTTAGGGTATGGACACACGACAAAAGAACCAGCTCTTAATGTGAGCATATGGCCACATGGAAGAAAAGAACCAGTTCTTACTGTGAGGGTATGGCCAAACGTCAAATGAACCAGCTCTTAGTGTGAGGGTATGGCCAAACGTCAAAAGAACCAGCTCTTAGTGTGAGGGTATGGCCACACGTCAAAAGAACCAGCTCTTAGTGTGAGGGTATGGCCACATGTCAAAAAACCAGCTCTTAGTGTGAGGGTATGGCCACATGTAAAAAAAAACAGCTGTTAATGTGAGGGTATGTCTACACGAAAAAAGAATGAGCTCTTAGTGTGAGGGTATGAACACGACAAAAGAACCAGCTCTTAATGTGAGCATATGGCCACATGAAAAAAAGAACCAGCTCTTAGTGTGAGGGTATGGCCACACGTTAAAAGAACCAGCTGTTAGTGTGTGGGTATGGCCACACGTGAAAAGAACCAGATCTTAGTCTGAGGGTATGTCCATAAGTCAAAGAACCAGCTCTTTGTGTGAGGGTATGGCCACACGTCAAAAGAACCAGCTCTTAGTGTGAGGGTATGGCTACATGTCTAAAGAACCAGCTCTTAGTGTGAGGGTATGGCTATATGAAAAAAGAACGAGCTCTTAGTGTGAGGGTATGGACATATGACTAAAGAACCAGCTCTTATTGTGAATGTATGGCCACACGTTAAAAGAACCAGCTCTTAGTGTGAGTGTATGGCCACACGTCAAAAGAACCAGCTCTTAGTATGAAGGTATTGCCACACGTCAAAAGAACCAGCTCTTAGTGTGAGGGTATGGCCATAAGTCAAAAGAACCAGCTCTTATTGTGAGGGTATTGCCACACGTCAAAAGAACCAGATTTTAATGTGAGAATATGGGCACACGTCAAAAGAACCAGCTCTTTATGTGAGAGTATGGCCACACATCAAAAGACCCAGCTCTTAGTGTGAGGGAATGGCCACACGTCAAAAGACCCACTCTTAGTTTGAGGGTGTGGCCATAAGTCAAAAGAACCAGCTCTTAGTTTGAGGTTATGGCCACACTTCAAAAGAACCAGGTCTTAGTGTGAGGGTATGGCCACACGTCAAAAGAACCAGCTCTTAGTGTGAGGGTATGGCCACACTTCAAAAGAACCAGCTCTTAGTGTGAGGGTATCGCCACACGTCAAAAGAACCAGCTCTTAGTGTGAGGGTATGGCCAAACGTCAAATGAACCAGTTCTTAGTGTGAGGGTATGGCGACACGTTAAAAGAACCAGCTCTTAGTGTGAGGGTATGGCCACACGTCAAAAGAACCAGCTCTTAGTGTGAGGGTATGGCCACACGTCAAAAAAAACAGCTCTTATTGTGAGGGTATGGCCACATGTCAAAAAAACCAGCTCTTAATGTGAGTGTATGGCTACACGAAAAAAGAACGAGCTCTTAATGTGAGGGTATGGACACACGACAAAAGAACCAGCTCTTAATGTGAGCATATGGCCACATGAAAAAAAGAACCAGCTGTTAGTGTGTGGGTATGGCCACACGTGAAAAGAACCAGATCTTAGTCTGAGGGTATGTCCATAAGTCAAAGAACCAGCTCTTAGTGTGAGGGTATGGTTACATGTCAATAGAATCAGCTCTTAGTGTGAGGGTATGGCTACATGTCAAATGAACCAACTCCTAGTGTGAGGGTATGGCCATAAGTCAGTAGAATCAGCTCTTATTGTGAGGGTATGGCCACACGTCAAGAGAACCAGCTCTTAATGTGAC
>BRDA01073629.1:11846-16337 GCA_036984385.1 Crenuchus spilurus | reverse complement strand
TGGACCTGACCAGGACGTAAAATAAGGCCCTTGATGTCATGTTTCAACCTCAGGGACTAATTCCTCGGGTTTAAAGTGCTAGTTTAATGCACCTCTTGGACAAACAGCTCCCACTTTTAGACATAAACGTCACCCTGGACGGAGGTGACGAGGCCACGCTGTCCGTATGCAAACAATGGAGACTTTGGTAACGTTAGAGATTAAACTAACAAATAAACGGTAATTGAGGGCTCGGTGTTAGTCAGAACCTGCTGATACGATACGCATCACAATACAGGAGTTACAATAACATATATCACGATACAGAGTTCATTCACTTTTAATCTTCAAACAAAAGAAGCCTAAATAAAATTAATTTTAAAATATATACAGCATAAAGACTATATGCACACACACACCTACATTTCTAAATAAATTTGACCTAAAGCTTCATCAGATTGTCACAAAAAGTCCTAAAAGTAAATAAAAAGAACCAAATCAAACAAGTGAGACAAAAATAATAGACTTGGTCATTTATGTATTAAGGAAATTAATCCAAAATTTGTGTCTGTGTGTGGTAAAATATGTGAAACTTTAGGATTAGCATTTAATTTTTTCCTCATTTAATTAGCATTGAATTTGAAGGAGAGTCAGGTGATGTCTATGAGGTGTGAGTGGGTGTCTTGTTTTATTTAAAGAACAGCAGCCTAGCAAAGTCTGATCTTCATAACACAGGTGTGGAAATGCATCATGGCAAGTGTAAAACTTATTTGATTTTATTTTAGGACTTCTGTGTCAATCTGATGAAGTTTTAGGTCAAATTAATGCACAAATGTAGAAAATTCTAAAGGCCTGACAAACTTTCAAGCACCACTGTGTGTGTGTGTATGTACAGTATATATACATGAATGTTTAAATAATCTAAAAATAAGAAATAAAAATAAATAAGATCAATTAGATCAATTATACGAAAATGACTAAATATATATTAAAAATCTTGATAAACAATATTCAGTAAAATTAAATGTACCTCAATAACATTTCTGTAAATTAAAATAAAATTTGATTAATCATCCAACCTCAGTATTTGCATTAGTCTTCACAATCCTAACTACCGCTGGAGTCCAATAAAAAAATAATAATAATTTGTCCATCCATGTGAATTTAAAGCACTGGAGCCAAACAAAAAAAAAATTACATTACATTTTTAGAAATTTTCATTCAAAAATCTAATTAAGATTAAAATCTAATTTCCTACTTATCCCAGATATAGACAACCAAAAACATGTCCAAATTATTCCTGTTTAGAACTGATGCTGTAAGTCTAACATCACTAACACTAGAACTTTGTCCCAAACCACATCCACTAGTGTGAGACCTTCATTAAGACCCTAACCCTAACCCTATCTTCATTAAGATGTTAGAACAACACTATTAGAGTTAAATTAACACTGAGAGTGTTACATTTTGACACCCTCAGTGTTCATTTAACTCTAACAGTGTTGTTCTAACACTGGCAGATTTACTGTGTAGTCACCTAAACACTCCACTCAAACTTTGTTCAGATCTTAATGAAGGTCTCACAGACTAGTGGATGTGGTTTGGGACACAGTGTGACTTACTGTGAGCTTTAACAATAACATCTTGAGTGTTGCAATGACTCAGGACCTGCAGCTGCCCTTAGAGCCTTTATTAATCAACAATAAAGACTTTCTGCAAATATTTCTTAAAATCTTGAGTTATGCTGTTGTTTTGAGGAAGAAAAAGACCTCTCTAGAATCCAGTCCCAGAAATCTCACCACTCTAAACTAGACTGGAGTACAAAGTCACCTAATACTTGTATCTTATGTTTACGCTTGCAGGGTTACTATAGATCCTAGCACAAGCCTGACACCGGACAAGTAAGCTGACACAGGAGGAAAGCGTGTCACGGTAAAATTTCACACCATCACTCATCATGCTGACATCATCACAGGCTTAGAGCTGGTCAGCATGGATACAGAGGGGTTTTATAAACTTCTGTACATTGAATTTGGGTTAAATTATTCCTTAAGAAGAATGGGTTCATTAATGTTGATGCTGACCTTATCGGTTTCCTGCAACACTGGGACCGACTATCCATCCCTAGTTGTCCAAGACTATGGATATTTTTGAGTTCAAGCTGACCTCTGGTTACCATGGCAGCATCCCATCCAAGTGTCTACAAAAACTGACCACAAATCAACTCAGAGATTTTGGGACCCTAGGACTCTAAGGCAGAAAAGAGGTCTCCGGATCTAAATGACACTGGGTTTGTTTCTCATTGATAGACAAACTAAAACACGTCACACTAAAGCGACGGCGTGCAGCGATACCGTCTGAAAACAGGTGTGAAAACAAATAGCGGCCGAGTGTCTGGAACGGATTTTGGAGTGTCTGGAATGGATTAATTGGATTTACATTATTTGTCATGGGGAAATGTTGCTTCAGTTATTGTTCGTTTCAATTATCATCAGGAACTTTTGAACAAATGATGAAAACCAAGGTTCCAATGTATCAGATCACCCAACACCTGGTATGACTTTGTGATGTACAGTATATATAAACAAAAAACAAAAAAAGTTAAACATACCCACATGTGAACCTCAGACTCAGAGGTATAAAACTTCAGAGACTGTTGAGGTATGTAGATATAATTGAGATCTTTATGTGATGCCAACATTGCCCAGCCCATTCAAAACCTTATAACGGAGTGAGGAATCCTCGGAGGTGGGTCTGACTGTAAAAAAGAAACAGCCCTTTCCGGGAGCAGAAAGATTACTGGGAAAGGATTAGAAATCCAGGTGGAATAATGACCTTCTTGGCAAAGGTCAGAAAATAAACTCTAATAAGAAGCTTCCTTAATGGATGCATCGAACAATCAGCATTCCCAAAGGGGGGAATTCCACCTTGACGAGTTGACGCAGAACCAAGCAATCAAAGGAATGTTAAACGTCCCCACATGTGAACCAAGAAGAGTCAGTGAGGAGGCCTGAGAGGGAAATTTGATTTAGCCATGCTTGCTGGGGTGTATTTCCAGAGAGTTTTCGGCAGATTTGTAATTAGCGCTGTGATTTAATGCTGACAGTCTTGTTGTTATCACATGCTTCTGAGGAGGCCAAGCATTTTGAAGAAGAGAGGTTCCAGCATTTTCTTTTGGATGGCCACTCAGTTCCTCTTGTTGACTTTCATTCGGCCTTACTTCTGTAATTACCCTCCGCTACAGGAATGTCTCGTTGCACAAACTGGCCTGTGTTAATTGACGGATGCTAAATGTTTTGGATTACAGGGGCTCTATCATCTGCAAGTTTAAGAATCAATTGGGACTCCAAAACCCTGTCACACGTAGACCCATGCCTGACCATCACCACCAACATCCAACAAACCTTGACAAAGGCCAAGCCTGACCATAATTGTCACTCTAGAATGACTTGCTGTCTCATCCCTTTTCTTAACAATATCCTAAATAGTATTCATTTCACTTTATGATAGCCTGAGAAATTGTTTCAAGACTTTCCAGACACAAGGAAGTGACACTTGAGCTCTGAAAGAAGGCTTTATCCTGTCTTCAAACATTACAGCCCTTTAACAACAGTCAACTGACCTTGTTCAACAGACAAGCTGAATACACTGTCAATTAAAAGTTTGATGACTTGAAACATCCTAAATGTTTATATTGGGTACAAAGGTTGTAAATGTTTGGTACAAAGGTTTGTAGCTGGTAAAAACTCAAAAGTTCAATGCTCAATTACATTTTTTTCAATGTCCACTGAAACCAGGCGATTGCTAGGGTATGCGGTTGATGGGGTGTTGAAGACCATGTTGACTTGTTGCCTGGACTGTAAACTGACTTTTAAACATTTCCCTGAAAAGACTTTACAACTAGGTCTTAGGGTTAAAAGCTAAACTTGGTCAGGGGATGGTTGGGTGGACTAAAGGTTACAGAAATGGGCCTGGGACTGAAAGGTCACTGTTTCCATCCCTTGACCAATAGGACTTGGCTGCGAATGTATTTGGGCAAGGCTCCTAATTCTTTCCCAGGCATCATGGATGTTGGAGTTGCCTATTATGTGAGCTCACTGCCCCCAGTGTGCATATACTGCACAGAGGAAATAAGGTGGAAGTAAAATCCCTACTAAAAAGTTGGATTTTCTTCGTCCATAAGAAGAACACTAAGGCTGTTTGAAAGCAACAACCTGCTGGTACAATAGCAATCCTGATGCAGGGGTTACAATTCCATTCGGAATAGGTTTATTAATGCTAATGTTATCAGTCCACCCTTAGGATACTTGTTTCTGCTGGAGTGGAAGAGTCTAATGGCTGAAGAGTACAACATTGCCACTGAAGTGCAACCATAGCAACCGTGTAGCAATGCCTTTGCAACAACTCAGCAGACCATAGCAACCCTATAGCAATGCCTTAGCAACCTCTGAGGAGACCATAGCAACTGTGTAGCAATGCCTTAGCAACCTCTGAGGAGACCATAGCAACCAT
>BRDA01073629.1:1846-6846 GCA_036984385.1 Crenuchus spilurus | reverse complement strand
AAAAAATACAGTATATAGATCACAGCTCCAGAGCATCACAAACAGGCTTTACAGACACTGATCCAGTCATACATCCTTTTAATAAGATTAACTACGATCTCATATACATGTCAGGTGCTCAAGTACTCATCACTGCACAGAATAAATCCAGGACTGAACATTAAGTCAACTGTTATAGTAACATTTTTACATATAATAATAATGTATTATATCATATGGTAATAAATAAATAAATACTTTGATTTGTTAATTGCAAAATCATGACTTCACATCTCAAAAATATTTATCTCAAAATGCTTTTTAATGACAAAATAACAACTTCTGAATCTGAAAACAGTGGCTTAATATCCCAAAGTCATCACTCAATATCTCAAATAACGGCCTAATATGTCAAAACAGTGACTTGCTATCTCAAAATAATGACTTAACATTTCAAACTAATGAGATGATATCAAAATAATGACTTAAGATCTGTATATTATTAAGTAATCCTGAGTAATCCTGCACAATATTGAGTAACTCTGCGTAATTCAAAGTAATACTGCAAAATCCAGAGCAGAGTAATCCTTAGTACTAAGTAACTGAGTAGTACTAAGTAATCAAAATATTGAGAAATCCCAAGTAGTACCCACTAATAGTGAGTAATCTTGAGTATAACTGAGTAATAGCAATCCTGCATAGTACTGAGCAGTACTAAGTAATAGTTATATAAGTAATCATGAGTAGTAGCAAGTAATAGTTAATAATCCTGCATTTGCCTTAATTTTCCTCGGGATCAATAAAATATCTATCCATCTATTACTACATAGTACAATGTAATAGGGAGTTATAGTAAGTAATCATGAGTAGTACTGAGTAATACAGTGTAATTCTGAGCAGTACTGAGTAACAATGAGTAATCATGAGTAGTACTGAGTAACAGTAAGTTATCTTGAATAATTCTGTATAATCCTTAGTAGTACTGAATAAGAGTAAGTTATCATGAGTAGTCTGAGTAACTGAGTAACAGTAAGTAGTACTGAGTAATAGTGAGTAGTATTGAGTAACAGTGAGTAGTACTGAGTAATAGTGATTAGTATTGAGTAACAGTGAGTAGTACTGAGTAACTGTCAGTAGCACTGAGTAATAGTGAGTAGTTCCGAGTAACTGTCAGTAGCACTGAGTAAAAGTGAGTAGTACTGAGTAATATTGAGTAGTACTGAGTAAAAGTGAGTAGTACTGAGTAACAGTGAGTAGTACCGAGTAACTGTCAGTAGCACTGAGTAATAGTGAGTAGTACTGAGTAACAGTGAGTAGTAATCATTAACTGAGTAACAGTGAGTAGTACTGAGTAACAGTTAGTAGTACTCAGTAACAGTTAGTAGTACTCAGTAACAGTGAGTAGTATTCAGTAACTGAGTAACAGTGAGCAGTACTGAGTAACAGTGAGCAGTACTGAGTAAAAGTGAGTAGTACTGAGTAACAGTGAGTAGTACTCAGTAACTGAGTAACAGTGAGTAGTACTGAGTAATAGTGAGTAGTACTGAGTAACAGTTAGTAGTACTGAATAACAGCGATAGTAATACAGAGTAACAGAGTAATACAGAGTAACAGTCAAAGTAATAAAGAGTAACAGTGAGAGTAATACTGAGTAACAGAGTAATACAGAGTAACAGTCAAAGTAATAAAGAGTAACAGTGAGAGTAATACTGAGTAACAGAGTAATACAGAGTAACAGTCAGAGTAATAAAGACTAACAGTGAGAGTAATACAGAGTAACAGAGTAATACAGAGTAACAGTCAAAGTAATAAAGAGTAACAGCGAGAGTAATACGGAGTAACAGAGTAATACAGAGTAACAGTCAGAGTAATAAAGACTAACAGTGAGAGTAATACCGAGTAACAGAGTAATATAGAGTAACAGTCAGAGTAATAGAGTAACAGTGAGAGTAATAATGAGTAACAGAGTAACAGTCAGAGTAATGAGCTATATTAAGCTGAAGGGCTGCAGTGGACACGCGGACAGGCAGCAGCAGCCGCAGATCACGATGCTCTGAACCAACAGCGCTGAGTTTATAATAAAGAAAATAAAGCAGATAAAGTTTGAAACTTACCTGGTTAAAGTGTTGTATTGTGAGCTATCGGGCAGCTATGATCATCTCTCTGACTAGAGAAATGCAGAGAGGAGAAAAAAAAGAGAAAATAAAGAGAAAGCCGGTAGGAGAGCAGCTGCTCTTTGTCATCCAAACATTTGAACAGAAACTGTACAGTGATCTCAGACATCCTACGTCACAAGGGCATCCGGACCGGGATTGGCTGATATAGTTCAGCCACTCACAGCGCAAGGTGGGCGGGGTTTGGCGAATTCGGGTGGGAATAAAAAGTTTTCGTGTACAGTACAAAGGACGGAGGGTGGCGGATGTTTCAGGTTTTCCTGTTGTTCTTCAGGAACCATAGACGTCGCGGTAATTATTTGTGAAGGGGACGTGTCCCTCTCACATTTAAAAAATAATCGTTTGGATACCCCCCCCCATATTTACCATAAGATATTAGTTCACCAAGCGCTGTTTCTATTGCTTTGTGAAAGATTCAATTCAACTTGATTGATAGGAGAATACCCATAACACTAAAAGTCCACTCCGGGTTTTCCTGGTTACTGCACCGCATAAACAGCATATACGACGAAGTGAATGTGTAATTGACATCTCACAATGCCCAGCTTTTGTTAAAAGCTTATACTTTTTATACACGGCCTCAAATTTAGCCCTAGGCCATGTTAAATTACTCCTAAACTATATAGTGAAACAAAGGCAGAAGCTAGTTAACTTTAATTAAAAATAGGCTAATCAGTGTTAGATGAACCATCAGCTAGCTTAACATTAGCTATCACTTCACCCAAACTCAGTGATGACATCTAATCTATCATTGAGTTGTTTTCGACTGTTAAACCTTATTGTAATGCCAAATATGAGGTCAGGTCCACTCTGACTTATTTCAGGTGACAATAGAAAAAAAAACAATGCTTAATCCATCTTCATCTCTCTTGACATTGATAGTGAGAAAGAGTCAGAGGCAGGTGAGCATGTAGGGACAGTGGAGAGAGTTCTATTGCTAGGGTGAGTAATGAAGGATGCTGGGCAGTTGTATTAGACTCTAATCAGTATTTATTTTGAGTGCAGTTGTTTGAACTTCATGAAAGACATTACTGGTTTAAAGCCATAATCTAGAGGAGACTCCAGATTTCCAACTCCAGTCCTGGAGATCCAGATTCCTTCACAGTTTGGTGATTGCCCTGCTCTGACACTACATGCTCATTACCTGCTGAGCTGAATCAGGTGTGTTTGATCAGGAAGATCACCAAACTGTGCAGGAATCCAGCCTTCCTGGAATTGAGTTGGACACCCCTGATCTAGAGTATGCTTAAATTGAACTTTATTTTATTCTGACCATTATTTTATTTTAATTTTAACTTTCATTTTTATGAGCAAAATTGGGAAAATCAGTGTATGAGGAAGGAATAGTGGAAAGGAAAACAATGGGACGTTGATGGGATGTTATTCCAAGTATATGTTCCAAGTAGAGATGGATGTTATTCCAAGTGGATATTGAAGGAAAGGGGGATAAAAGTTATGAAGTGGTAGAAATTGTGGTGGCACTAAGGAAGGAAGGAACCTGCAAACCAATTTTGTTTTAATAATTACATGCAGGTTGAGAAAACTGATAAAAAGGTTATATTTTTGTGTCACCATTGCTTGGCACAGTGTAATTTAGTGTTATGAAAGTCAAATGATGAGTAGTTCTATCACTAAATCAGAAAAAAAGTTGTTTTTCTGAATTGTTCAAAAGCCACTGTAGACGTATGGCATCGCCCTCTGTCCATATTAACCTCAGCTGTGCCCTCACAGGTGCCGCGTCCAGCCTGGCGCTGGTGTAGGATGGTCAGAGCAGGTGTGCTGAGGCTTGGACAAATGTGTGCGTGACGAAGCTGTTTAAGCTGGAGGCTCTAAAGGAAAGCTGCTTCCTTATAGAACATGTAGGCTACAGTTTATGGTTGAGCATCTTCTCTTTCCATTCATCACTTTCTTTTTTTCTAACAGCCACGTAAAAGGGGAGGAGTCATATGGAAGCTGAAACTCTTTCTACTTGACTTGTTCATTTATCAAATAAACCATCTGTCATACTTTCAGTTGCAGTAAGTGTTGATGTTTGAGTCCCAAACAAGCATAACTGAGCACTCAGTGTCTGTCCGGTTGAAGGGCGCCCTCTTGTGGCAAAAATATGAAACTACATAAAGTCCCTTAAGTGCTGTGCAACAATAAATGATTTCTGGAACTCAGCCAAAATCAGAAAATGTTGGGAAATTTTTTGACTTTTATTTGATTGCAGACAACTTGAACCCAAAATATTTCATATTTTGTCTGGTCAGCTTAACTTCATTTGTTAATAACAGCCATTCCCACATTTCAGACTTGCAAGAAAGTTGGGACAGTTAAGCGTTTACCACTTTGTAATACCGCTGCCACAAACTATTAATTTTATAGTCGACTAATCACCGGTTATTTTTTAAGATTAGTCAACTAATCGGATCATATGTTAATTGAATATAAAACATACAGCTTATCGCACTAGAATGCAGCTGCTATTATATAACCGTCATTAGATTTCAGCTATATGCTAACTAAAAATAAAAACAATTAAGACCATAGTTCATTAAACATTTAATGAACTATGCAGCTTGTTGCAACAAACAATTATTTAACTGTTTAGCATAAAGTGTAAACGTAGCACTGAAACATAACTTGAGAAAACATTAGCATTGCTAGTCAAACACATGACTGTTATAATGTTACAGAAAACACATGAATGTGTGCTAAGGCTAATGAATCAGATCGTCATCTAAGTTAATTGTATACTAGGCTAATCAACTGATTAGAATTTTTTATTGGCCACTAATCAGCTGATATTTTAATTATCAAACACCGTCGCCATAATGTTTCACCATTTGCGAATTGACAGGGTTG
>BRDA01073626.1:2253-13132 GCA_036984385.1 Crenuchus spilurus | reverse complement strand
AGGCAGGCTCAGAGTAAAAGGCGGGACGCGACCGGAGAATGCGCAGTTTTCTCATGAGACAGCCTGATCGCTTGACCCGGTGACAGCGCCATCTAACTATAATTGTAACAAGTAACTATACAGCAAATTAAAACATGTATCGGAGTAAAAGTATTAAACTAATGGAAAATATGTAGTGCATTTTAGCATTTTAGTACTTAAGTACAATAGTGAAGTAGTTCTACTTCGTTACTATACATCTCTGGTCAGAACTAACTGGTATAATTTAGAATATCTTTATGCAAAATATGTATACTTTATTAAATAGATTTTCATAGAGTAATTGTAATGTGCTGAACATTTGTAGCATGGGTGTCAAGTTCTTCATATGTTAACTGCAAAACAAGCATAATTCAGGGTTCAACTGAGTCAGTTTACTAGAACTCCATTCATTATGGCCTAAACCATCTAATACGGACATGTCTGTGGTCTCTTGCCTTCAGTGGTCAGTTTCTTTTTAAAAATTGATCAAGTGAAAATATAAATTCTCGAATAATCTATAGCCCACAGCAGCCTTTATCAGTGACTCTACATTTCATTGTTTTTGTGTATTTTGACTGAAAACAGTCATTACAGGAGTCCATGTCATCACAAAGTACATGTTAGATGACATTAAAAAAATATTAATTTGAAAGACTTTTATGTTGAAGTATGTTAAAGAAACAGACTGTTGAGTGTGCAGAAATGTAAAGACAGGCAGCATTTCTATTTACATGAATAGCAGCAGTTTTGTCTACATTTTATGTCTACATTTAATTTAAAAATATAAAACTTTGATATATTTTGCATGATATTAGAATGCCAATCCCTAGTGGTGATGATAATGGGAGAAAGAAGAAAACATTCTGATTATTTACTGATATTTTATTATGTAAAATATATATATATATTATATTAATGTACATTACAACAAATTACATACATAGCCATTAACACTTTCCCCATTTTTTACAACCTACATAAAAATGATGACTACAAAATATGGCACTGTTCAGATAACAGAAAATATAAACAGAACATTTACATCTCAAATGCTGTAATAGATCTACCAGAAGCAAAGCTGCAATAATGTAACAATGGGTAAGGCTGTAGTGTTAAACAGAAGACAAGATGCAAAACCACAAACTGTCATTTGTAAAGAGTCCAAAAATAATCAGGAATCGAGATTTAAACTAGGAATTAAGCATCTTACTTAAGGCATTTTCCCCATACAATCCATTAGCCACTGAAATTCCATGTAAGAGTAAGGCATCAGCTGATATGTAGCAAACAATAATAAAAATATAACTGAATAACAATAAAACTGAAAAAATGGCAACTGGAATACCATCTATAACCACATGTCTCACATTTATCAGGTTCGGTTTACCAAGATGTCTGAAGTCTGAATGGGGCTATTCTTTTTGAGGAATCTGCTTGGCTCACACAAGAGCATTTTTGGCCCAGTCTTTTGAAACACACATCTTGTTTGGTGTTGGCTAACACAGTCCTACATCCCTAACAACAAATATGTTCATGATCCAAATCCCACTCTGGGCTCCTGTTGGCACAGACATATTTTATTTATTTATTGAGGACTAATATTTTGCAGTAGGTCGGGTGTCAGATATCCCCCAGGAGTTGGAAAAGATTTCACAATGGTGAGGGAAGCTGGGTTGTTTGGTTTCAAAAGAAGGCTGTTTTTCCAGTCAAGTCCATCAACCATGGTGTATTCTGGAGGGTCTCGCATGGCAAGGATAGGAAAAGGAGAGGGAGCTGCTGCTATCTCTGGTTGTACAACAGAGTACTCTTGTATAGGACTGGGTCTTTGCTCTGTAGATGAGCATGGTTCTTCTTTGGCTGAAATTGCCTCACTGTATCCTTCTGATGAGTGATGTGCATTGATTTTACTGGTGTCAAACGCTGATGTGTAACCTCTTTCATCAGGGCTCACCATCAACTGAGGCTTTTCCCCCTTCTCATGCTCCTCATTCTTGAGAACTTTATCTTGGCTGTTGCAGTTGTCACTGAGATTGTGTTTCTCTGGGGACAGCAGTGCCTCGCCACATGGCGTGATGTCAGTCACTTGAGAATACAGGCTAGTTGGCCATGCACATTCCTGAAGAGTTCCTGCATTAGCCGGAGACAGGGTGTGAAAACCATCATGGCCACTAGACGAAGGCTGATGAACATCTGCATGATCGTGATCAGAGAGATCAGGGTCGCAGCAGCTGGCACGGCCAGAGTCATCATCCCGGAAACCGCTGGACATCGGAGGGGAGTCCGAGACAGGAGAGTCGCCAATGAGGAGTGGTGTCTCAAAGCCTTCCAATGTCTCATGTGGTTCATCAATGTCCACTTCTATAAACTCCACCCAAGGGTCATTACTGTACAACTCAGGCCTCAGGCCTGGATGAGTGCCCAAGATTGAGGTGAACTCTGTCAACTGACCTTTCTGTTTAAACACAAAGAAATGGAAAATATAATTTTAGACAATATCACTGACCCATGCCCGTAGCCTCCTATGCTCAAATGGTTCCTGACTTGTATTCCACACTCTTATAACTGAAGAATTACATTCTAATTACAGTGTAATAAAAGCCAGGAGCTTAAAAAGCGAAAGAAAAAAAATTGACAGTGGGGGTCAGTAATTACAAAGTATGAACACAAACAGAAAAACATGGAACCAGTACCTGGAGGAGAACAGGGTCAATTCCTTTGATTTTCGGTCCAGGAACAGGAGGCAAGAAAATTACCATAAGCCTGAAAAGTAAATTTTCAGATGTAAGTACCTTTATATTCAAAAGAAGTTTCAGATCTGATTTTGAAGATCAATATTTATTTAGTAGGGTCTTTTGTAGCAGCACTGAGATCTGTGTAATTCATGATTGTGTTACTTATAGCACAATACAAGTGCATCCTACATTAGAATACTGAGAAATGTTCATTTGTTCATATTTGTCATATTTTAAATTCATTACAGTGACATTTCAAGGTTTTTTTTGTTTTACTGTTGATCATGTAACTCGTGAAAATGAGAAATCCAGAATCCCGAATTATTAGAACATTTCACTTCTGAGTTTGAGTAAATTAATACTCATACAGCATCAACATTCATGCTAAAAAATCCATAAAATATGTCACTGTGTGTGTAATGAATAAAAATATATGATAGTTTATCACAAATGAACTTTTTTACCATATTCTAATTTGAAGAAGGAAAATGTCTCTGCCATGTGAAATGCCATAAGAATAAACTGCTGGGATGAAAATTCATTTGGACACTGACAGGCCGTCTACTTACTTCTGTTGACGTGAAATCACAATCAGCATCAAGATGATTCCAATACCAACAACAACAAAGATCAAGACTGCGGGTATGGGCACTTGAGATTCTAAAATGAACAGAAATAAGTTAATTGCAGGTTTAATTAAAAGACAAATTCATTCTACATTATTTGTAGCATCAAGATTAACTTCAAACCTTTGCTGTCAACAAATATGAAGATGGAGTCACTGAATTCCCCAAAGTTGTAGCCTCGCATTTTGGACCTCACCCTGACCTCATATTCTGTACTGATGTTAAGGCCATAGACGTATGCTTGGGTGTTTACCCCATTGTTCAGCTGAAAGAGAAAGAATAAAGCCAGGGTAATGGCACATGAAGTGTATATTTAGACTAGTATATAATGTCCAGTTTTTATATGAATCATCACCTAAGCAAGTCAGTCAAATCAGGCATTCACACATATCCCTTTACAAACTTCACATCAACTTTAATTGAAATATAGTTTTGCAAAAGGACACATTTAATTTTTTATATTTTATGTGTTTAATTGGCAGTAGACATCAAATGAGAGTCACCAACCATTTAGCTCACATGTTTTCTAAATCTTTCTGAAAGCACCAGTTGAGCCAGTAGTTATGCCAAAGTTCAGAAATCTTAATGAACGAGGTCCCATTTTTTATTCCATATGCAAACAGCTTGTGAAATAATCAAATGTATGCAGGCTCAGATTTTCATGCAGAAGATAAGTGTGTCTTAACAACAGGAATATCTGATGAATTGTTTAATCTTATGGCTATTAGGAAAATAAAATCATAAAGCTTCATATCAGTGTAATCAGTGTATATTCATGTCAGAATCAATATATTCAGGTCAATATATACAATATACAGTGCAACCTCGATTATTATTTGCCCTGGTTATCATACAGTTTGTTTTTTGTCGACTTTTTTGAGGGAAATTTTGTGTTATTGTTCATCTGCCAGTTTTCGTCACTGTGCCCACGGAACTCACTGGTAATTTTTTGCAAAAATAATGCATCCACCCATGCATTCGTAGTTCATTCTGGCTTTGTTTCTCTGACTTTGTTTCTCCTTGATAACACTCAAAACAAACTAAAACATGTCCCAAGAATAAGAATCCCAAGAACAGGTGTATAAAAAACGGACCACACCAGCACACTCTAAAACAGAGTGTAAACCTGTAAGAGTGATGTTAAATGTTCATTTATTTATTTATTTCATTAGTCTTTTGTATTTATTTCTCATTGTGTTCTGTATATAAAACTATAGTTATTCTATATAAAATGTATTTTTGTTAATATTTTGGAGTGTCTCAAATTGATTAATTGTATTTACATAATTTTGTGTGGGAAATATTGCTTTAGGTATTGTTCATTTTGGTGACCATCAGACACTTTAGAACAAATAAATGACTGTTCCACTGTATAACTTTTAAGTTGCATTTCTACCATTTATTACTGCATCTCCAAAAATGTTTATATCATGAAAAAATTCACTTGTGTTCATAATTAAATTCCAAAAGGTTAATTGTTTTATATTCATTACATATAAAGTGACATATTTCAAGTGTGATACTGTTTAAATAGTAATTTAGCTGAAATTGAATTGAAACTAACAATTGATCTATTTTTTTGTTTCTTTTTTGTGTTTCTACCTTTGTACCATCTAATTATCTCAATATAACATTATAAATTGTACATAAATCAGTGAGCTTATACTCCGACCATAGCACACAGTCTAATCAGATGTGTTTTAATAAAACAAAGTAAAAAAAAATCTCAAAGCTGGAATTTATGTGGAAATGTGTATTAGACTAGATTTTCTGTATGAAAAACTTTAAAACCCCAAAAATCTGAGGAAAATATGTTATACACACAAACCATATCGACAACTAAGAATACACTGAATAGAGTAAACTTTACAAAAGTGAAATCAACGTTAGACTCACAGATTTCCACTGGACTGAACCCTTCTCTCTGTACTGTGTTTCATATAGCAGCGACATCCATCCAGTCTTCACATTGTCTGCTGCTGAGGCCGGTGGCTCCCAGTTCACTACCACATCATACAGCAAGCCGGTTGGGGCAATACTCAGTAAAGTCCAGTTCAGTGCTTCAGGTGGGTCAGGAAAAACTGAAGAAATAAGTGTGGTCTTGTGAGTATATCACTGTACAGCAGAAAATCTCACTATGGTTAAAAACTCATTATGGCTGCTTAAAAATGAACTGAGCTGATTAAATGTTACAGATACAGATATACATTATTGATCCCTTATGGGAAATTAGGTTAAAGGGCATGTATCATGGAAAATACATTTTCCTCATGTTTGTCTAAACTGAGTTAATCCCACATATAGAAATGAAACTGAAAAACAATGTGTGATGACACAAAACCCAAAGCAATTATACATAACCACTGATTGAGCCTATAGCGGTTTAGCCCCGCCTCTTCACACTGAAGTTATAAGTAACGTTGCAGGATTGAATTTCTAAATGAGGCACAATTCAAGACAGCCAATCAGAACAGTGACCATTTCTATATAAAAAAATAATAAACAGTGTATAAGGCACAAAGACTGGTTGGAATGTCTGACTAAACTACACATATAGTTCACATAATATATAGTTATGGTTGAAAATCTCCAAAGTAAAGAAGAAGGATTTCACAAAAGAACCCAGAGCTGTTTGTTCTTTGCATTTGGTATGCTTGGACAACTGTAAATGTTGTTTTTGAGTCTTGTAAGCAGTCCAGAGAACCTGAAATCAGTGGTCTGGAGTTCACTGTGCACGTGGAAGCTCCTCCCATCGCTGCATGTGTGAGTGTGTGATCGGGTCATTTTGTAAAGTGACTGCTTCAGCATCCATAAAGCAGTTTTTCACCATGTGAAACGTGACTTTGTAGTGTAATTGTACAGAAAACTGATGAACTGACGAATGAAAATTGACCCACAATTCTTCTGAGTGAATGCAAATCAGTGATAATGAGCCCCTCCCCAAAACAAGCCCAGAACCAGTCCTGGGTGTGGACTCAAGTATTGAGGACAAGTGTGAAATCACCTTGAAGGATCTCACCAAAACTGACACAGAGAAGTGTATTTGGTCTTACCAATATCTTCCACGTTGAAGAACATTTCATCATAAACAACATCTTGAGTCCGTGAGCGTAGCTGAATGGCATATGAGCACCAAATGATAGTATAGGTGACATCAAAGAAGCACTCATTTTCTCTTGTGGTACTGTAGCTTGGACACTCATTCCACTTCCCTTCACCTTTCTCTGAATCCCTGCATGACAAATAGCACCACGGGATGTTAAACAAACCTATAATGGCCTACGAGGACCTAATTGATTAAATAATGAATGCACTTGTCCATAAATGCAAAGTAAAAGTCACATTAATGATAATTAGTTTCTTTGCATTAATTAAGCAATACTGAGTTTAATGCAAAAACAGTCTTATAACATTGTCCACAACATATTTTGGTCATTTTCTGATATATAATTTGACCAGGCGTGTCCAGACGTTCCCATAAAACTATTAAGTCATTAAATGATCATAATGATAAATAGACAGTAAATATATAGCAAAATTGCCATTACAGCATCAACATGTAGAAGAGCCTCAGGTCCCCTGGCTCAGTGAGGTTCTGGAAAGAACCAGTATTCCACTGGCAGCGAAATGTCATCAGCTCTCGGGAAAAGCAGCGAGTCATGTGAGGCCCAGAGGCGTTCCGACCTGTGAGAAGGAAAGAAGTTCAGGACAGTTTGATGATTTTCACTGCTTTAACACATCTACTAAATAGTGATAAGAAATAAAGATAAACTTGAGTATCACTGTATTGTGGTTTCTGATGCTGTGTTAATGTTCACAAACATAGTTTTGACTTTCAATGAATAGTTTACAAAGATTGGTGGCAGATAGTGATGTATTTTGTGCTGTTATTTAAACCCCTGATCGTTAGATGGCAGCGTTGCAGTCCATCTTTAGCCATCAGACTCTTCCACTCCAGCGTAAAGAAGCAGTGCAAGGGTTCCTACCTAGCAGCAAACCTAGCTGGTTTCCGAAAATAATACAATATATCACCATGCTTACAGTATCTAATATTACAATATATTGAATTGTTATATTGTATTGGCAGGTTCTTATCAATACACAGTTCGGTTGCCATTTGTTATTTGGTGTGTTATTAGGTCACTTGACATCCTGTGGTAACTTTAGAGGACAAAAAAATTAAAACATTCACAACTTCTGTGAACTATTGTAATGTCACCTTGCTTAATTGGGGCTGACTGATACGTCTGTCAATACTGATACTGATAATTAGTAATAAGGGACATTGATA
This sequence comes from Crenuchus spilurus, assembly GCA_036984385.1. Lineage (NCBI taxonomy): Eukaryota > Metazoa > Chordata > Actinopteri > Characiformes > Crenuchidae > Crenuchus > Crenuchus spilurus. Next base: position 5,462 of record BRDA01073626.1, on the reverse strand, counting down.
ACTGATATTTGGGATGATATTCATTTGCATTAAATTAGATATTTGTAGTTTGAACATGTACTCTTACATTAAATTAACAGTGTAATATTCTAACATTATAAAAGTAAAGTGCTTTGAGCTTTAGACTGCAAATACACTGAAAATGTGTGATTGGCTTCACTTGCTACATCCACTACAATTCTACCAATCAGATTGCTGAAGGCAGGACAATGGGCCAGACTACAGAGCTGTGCTTTATTATCATGTTTGCATCAGACATTGTGAAGCTCCCACCACAGCCTTGGTCCTGTCCCCATCTTCGCCCTCGTGTGCCCCATTTCCCATGTGCGTCCGTTCACCTTGTGCTTTTGTTTACGTTCACGTTATGTCTCCACCCCCAGCTATGTCATGTCATTGCACATCCCTGCTCTCTCATCATCTTGATTATTTGCTATTTAGCTTCCCTCCTTCATGTCTCACAGTCATTGTCAGTCATGGTATTGGAACTCAGGCTGCATCCATTTCATTCTGTCACAGATGACCGACGTACATAAATGACACAAAACACTATTATCTACAAGGAAACGACTACTTGTACTGATTGTAATAATTGGAAAATAAATAACAATAACTGGTGAACCTCTACTGCTTACAGTATCACAACATATTGAATTGTAACCTCTGTATCATGATACATATCAGTTCTTGGCAATACACAACCCTAGTAAATAGCACAGAGGTGACTTTCCCCCTTAATATTTAATTTTTCAGACTGATGATGTGATCTTTGCTTGGATGGATCATCACACTGCAAAAATAATTTGATCTTTCAACTTAAAAAAATAACCAACGGTCTTACTTCAAAAAGACTTGCATCACATACATCAAAGGCTCAGTTTTGTTCAATACACATAAAGTGAATTTCAAGTCTTTGTCAGATGACCATTCAGTCACAGTAATATGATGGTCAGTAGTAATGTTGGCACTGTGGGCAGCTGCTGGGCATCTCCATAAAGCTTGTGAGCAGATGGAAGCATGAAGTGCTGTAAAATCTGCTGGTAGGTGTTGACTTTGGACTAAACACAGTGGAGCAACAGCAGCAGCTCAAAGCATCACAGACTGCAGAAACTGCACACTGGACTTCAGACACTTGGATTGTGTGTCTCTCCACTCTTCCTCCAGACTCTAGCAGCTGATTTACTAATGAAATGTAAAAGTGACTTTCATCTGAAAAGAGGACTTTGTACTGAGTAACAGTCCAGTTCTGGTTCTGCTCAGTCCAGGTAAGACACTTCTGATGTTGTCTCTGGTTCAGGAGTGTTGATATTAGGAATGTGACAGTTGTAGCTCTGAGAGATTCACTATTTATACTCTTTATAGTCATTTACTCACCATCACAGATTCTAATTATCTGGATTTCTGATTTTCTTGAGTTATAAGTCAAACTGATCAATATTAAAATTGAAAAGGCCTGAAATATCACCTGTAATGTATATAAAATATGTCTACACTTTTGAGATAAATTATGAACAAAAATTAACATTTTCACAATATTTAATGTGTGACTGTTTTTCTTTTTTTGTGTTTAATATGATGTATATGTCCACATTATATTAGCATATTATGCAGAACTCTATGTATTTGTAGCTGGATCAGTACTCCTGCTAACCAGCTGAGGGTTGGCATATTTATTAGGTGTTTAAAATGCTATTCAAGCAGACCTTGGCAGCTACTGTGTACTATTCTATTTGCAGGCATGTAAAGAATGAGCATATTCAAGCTTTTCAGAAAGCAGAAAATGTCCTTCACTCTTCTTTCCACTGTAGGACTAACAGGAGGTAACATAAAGCCTAGTTGTCCCACAGCCTGTCAGGCCATTGGGTATGTTTTCCTGGAAGGGTCTGCTGGCATGTTTTCACATGTAAGAACAGCATTCGAGTGGCAGTGTGGGGTTTCTGCCAGAGCTTTCTCAGAAAAGCCACCCCTGAAGAGCTCAGAGAAACGATTTTAAACACACCGTCACAAGTCAATAGTCCAAATCATTCACATTGATCTAGATTCATTACTACTATTAACATGGCTAATTGTGCAGGACATGGTTCTGTCCATATACTAAGTATGGAGCTTGTTTCTCTGTTAGATCACAGGACTTTACAGGAGAGGAAAAAACATACTTTGCTTTTAATGGAAGTCAAAGGAACCAGACGTCTTTCTAAGTCATTCTGGGCCATTTCTTTTGCTCCAGTCTTCATGAAATTTACAGAAAATTTACAGACAGCTACATGCATTTTAAAATGGTCAGAAACTGAAAAATGACCAAAAAATGAAACACCGGCTTTTGCAAATGAACTCTTCACATGATCACAATCCCTTACTCATCATTCTGATGAGTTGGACTAATGAAAAACATCTGAGGATTTGGAAACACAATGTGTGATCATGCAGCTCAGCAGTGGCTGAGATCCAAAATATTAATATCCTGTTTATGAACCACTGCACATGAAATCCCTCTATTAGCCTTATAGGGGGTAGACTGAATAGATACTAACATCCTTCAGAGTAACTCATCTGTCAATATTAAGCCTCAAATATGAGAACCAGCATTTTAAGTCTTATTTTTAAAATATTTTTAATTCATATTTAAACACACAACATATTATATTATCACTAACTGAAATTGTTTAATCTATGCTTCGGTGCTTTTGTCTTTGCTAGCTGCTTCTACATCCATGTAGAATGTTTCTCATTGGCTGCAACCATTCCCAGACTGGTATCACAAGCGTCTTGGTGTCTCTATCCTGTTGCTGACAGTGAGCTTTCAGGCTTTAGTACAGCTGCTTACTCTCCACCAGCACATATTTTCACACAAGGCATCATGGGAATATCATGGGTACACTAGAATAGGAGATACATCCATAAACAGCCTCAATAAACACTATTAATCACTAGAACAGGAGATAGTCCATAAACAACCCCAATAAACAGTATTAATCACTAGAATAGGAGATATTAGTCCATAAACAACCCCAATAAACACCATTAATCACTAGAATAGAAGATATTAGTCCATAAACAACCTCAGTAAACACTATTAATCATTAGAATAGGACATATTAGTCCATAAACAACCTCAATAAACACTATTAATCACTAGAATAGGACATATTAGTCCATAAACAACATCAATAAACACTATTAATCACTAATTATCACAAATAACTCCAACAAAT